>JACBKR010002719.1:0-33324 GCA_014218235.1 Colocasia esculenta | reverse complement strand
TGCAATTTCAGGCTGAACTTCTGCTATAGAGGGGCCTGATGATTCTGCTGCTCCAACTGCTGGAACTGAAACTGACTCCACTGGCAATTCTGGAATCATAGCCGCTGATCCCATTTCCTGATGAACAACTGAGGCGTCGCCAATGATGGCTTCGCCTTCAGCAACTGAAGCCTTGGACCAGACACTATTTTCCACAGAGAAGCCACTCTTCTTCAGGTTCCTGGACCTGATTGCTTGGCCTTTTCTCTACAACTGCCCCAGAAAGATCAACACCGAAGTGTTTGAAGATCTTGGTAAGTAGGTGGCATAGGGCAGGGACACATTTACTTGCTCTTGGTGTCCCAAATCTGATCTCTGGAAAATTTCATTCTATCCATCATTACTGCGGCCATATTTATCTCCTTATTTTGAATGGCCCAGTACATCATGTCAGAGTCGGCCTTTGTGCAAGATGAAAATGTTACACTTCTGGGAACTAAGATTTGACATACAATAAAATGAAGGAGGTGGTTGAAAGCAGTTAGTTGATTTATATCAAGCTTGCCATCCCTTAGCTTGAAGCCCGGCTCTACAATTCCCAAACCTTTCACTTGGGCATCCACAGTGTGAACCCTACTAAACCCGGAAGTCTTCACATCAAACAACATCTTCAGCAACTCAGGGTCTATCTAATCAGGGTTCCCTTTACTGAAGAAACTAGGGACCCATCTTCCTCTTTCTCAAACAAACGAAGAATGCTTTTACCAGATCCGGATAACTAACCTCGGAAAAGGTGGTAACTCTCGTCCACTGCATCTGATTGATCAATTCTACCACGCTGCTCATTCCATTTTTCCTCAGATTAGCAACATCGACTTCTTTATTGCCACAGAGCTTCGTCTTCACAAAGGTAAACCTGTCTTGCTACTCAGGAGTGAGAAACTCGGCGCTGTAGCCAACCAAACTGCCGGAAACTGTGGATGCGGCCATGGAATCCGGTGTGGAGGTTTTCTGGAGGGTTGAGAAGGAAGGAGGAGTGAAAGCCCTCAAGAAATTTTGCGGGAAGATGAGAGAAGCTTCAAACTTAGCAGAGAGTCGATGTCGAAATTGCTAGGGCATCGACTCAAGCAACCAGACAAAGGGGGAAAGGTAGACGATGGGATACTAATTGTTCTGTCATTGATTTTATGAATAAATAAATGCGCTGGGAAAGTGAGGCGCCAAAAGGCGGCAGAAAACGACAAAGGAGTTTGACCATTCAAACCGACTTCAATAAGAGAGCGACCAGGAGGGATAATTTGAATTTCTTTTGCTTAAGCCATGGAGGGAAAAACTACTTAATTCTGAAATTTAATGTGCCAGTTTTAAACAGAACCTTTTTCACAAATTGCACATGCCTAATTCCCTTCTAGGAGATGTGAATCTCTCCTCGGTAAGGCTTTTGTGAAAATGTCTGCTAACTGACCATTTGTATCAATAAATGATATTTCAATATTACCATTTGCTACATGATCACGAATAAAATGATACCTAACCTCAATATGCTTTGTCCTTGAATGTTGAACTGGATTCTTGGTAAGATTAATGGCACTAGTGTTGTCACACAATAGTGGGATCGATTTGATATTTAATCCAAAATCTTCAAGTTGTTGCTTTATCCATAAGAGTTGTGTACAGCAACTTCCAGCAACTACGTACTCAGCTTCAGCTGTAGATAGTGCCACTGAATTTTGTTTCTTTGAGGACCACGATATCAAACATCCTGTAGAAATTGACAACAACCATTGGTGCTTTTTCTATCTATTTTGCATCCAGCATAGTCAGCATCAGAATACCCTACTAAGTTAATTTCACAACATTTTGGATACCACAGACCTAAGTCATGAGTTCTTGCTAAATATCTAAATATTCTTTTCACAGAAATTAAATGTGATTCTCTAGGATCTGCTTGATACCTAGCACACATACATACACTAAACAAGATATTAGGTCTACTAGCTGTTAAATAAAGAAGTGAACCTATCATGCCTCTGTAGATCTTTTGATCTACTTTCTTACCATCTTTATCATTGTCCATCCTTGTTGATGTACTCATTGGTGTTTACAATGGTTTGGTATTATCGAATCCAAATTTCTTCAAGAGTTCTTTTGTGTATTTTGTTTGACAGATGTGAGTTCTTTCCTTTCCTTGTTTGATTTGTAGTCCAAGGAAATAATTAAGTTCTCCCATCATGCTCATTTCAATTCTCCCTGCATTAACTTTTCAAAGTACTTGCAAAGAGATTCATCAGTAGATCCAAAAATAATATCATCTACATAAATTTGGACTAGTAGAATGTGTTTGACCTTTGACTTATTAAAAGAGTACTATCTACTTGACCTCTACTGAAACCATGGTTTAAAAGAAAAGAACTAAGCCTTTCATACCAGGCTCTAGGTGCTTGCTTTAAACCATATAATGCCTTGTGAAGTTTGAAAACGTGATTAGGAAATTCTGTGTCATCAAAACCCGGGGTTGTTCCATGATAATTACAAAATTTTTATGTTAATTTCATACATTTAGTTAAATTTAGACAGTCATTGTCTATAAATAATGTGCATTTTGATGTTATTTTTCATTTCATCTGTAAATAATTTTTTTGAACATATTAGTTGTTAGATTTTCATTTAAATAAGTCATTTCTTCTTTTATTCACTTTGAAAAATAAAAGTCATTTGTAAATAAATATTGTTACAATAATAGTCTTGTAAATATCTTTAGTGGTAAATAAATAGGGATAAATAAATAAATAAAATTTTAAAACCCCACCCCATCCCATTAAATAAATTTTTTTAAATACACCATACTCAATCTCATCATGACACATACCCTCCCTAAAATCCATTTCACACATCTCACTAATAATGCCACATACCCCTCTCCTCATGGGTCCATTGGGCCAACATCTATTTTCACCCCATGGGTCCATTATGCCCTTCTTGATTTCATTAAAAAGGCCACACAACATTTTACTTTACTTACTCTTTCTTCTTAACAGGTCAGCAGCAGAAGCTGCTGGAAGCTCCTGGAGGGCGATTTGGGGGCAGCTCCTGCAGAGGAAGCCTGGCGATGGCGGAGCTCTAGAGGCAGCTGGGTCTTCTGGCTGGGTTTTCTGGTAAGGGCGGCTGATGGTGCTGTGCATGCGCTGGTGTGGGCCGGCCTGATGGAGGGGCGATGGCGGTTCGTGAGTGCGATGGCTGCTGCGGGCTGGGCGCCGATGGTGGCTGGCGCTGGGTGGGCCGGCCTGATGGATGGCGATGGCTATAGCGGATGGTGGGTGTGCAGAGATCTGGGCGCCAGGCGGTGTGAAGCATGGTGATGCTGGGCCAGATCTGGCTGAGGTGGCGCGATCCTGAGCAGGGTGATGCGGCTACGTGAAGGCGGATGGACCAGGTGCTGTGGAGGCGCAGGCGGCTGGAGCTCTGGGGTCTGTTGACCATAGCGACGCAGGCATGGGGTGTGTGTGGTTCATCTGCAAGCGGTCGGGTTAGGCTGGTGCTGAGGTGGCCGGCCAGCTGAGGTTTGTTGCTGAGGTGGCTGGCGATGGCGGGAAGCAGTGGCGCCTGGAGCCCTATAAGAAGACCCCAAGGCCCTCTTCTTCGGGTTGGCAAGTAGGAATTCTGAAGAATTTTTAGTTTTCATTTCCTGTATCTTCTTGTTTTAGCAGAGCCAGAGAGGGAGTGTTCGGAGGGTTGGCTGGGGGGTTCAGAATTTCTTAGGATTTCTAGTTCCATTCTTCTGTAATTTCTTTGTTTGAGCAGAGCAGTGAGGGAGACGAGTGGAGATGTTTTGTTAGGATTTTTAGTTTATTCCAGTTTTTCTTTCTGTTCTTTGAGAGCCAGTGAGATGCTTGATTTTTAATGCATTCTGCCATTTTTTTTTTTTCTGTATTTCTTCTTCCAGCAGAATTGTGGGAGATTTGGAGAGTTCAGAATTGTTTACTTCCACTTCCTTGGTGTTGGTTCATCTATTTCTTCTACATTAGTTTCAATTCTTCTGTGCAATGCAAGTGATGCAGGGAGTTTATTTCATCGCTACTGTGTTTTTCTTCCGTTATGACTACTGTGAATTGAAGGGAAGGAGAGGAATACAATTGTCAATTTGTTTTTTTCTCTTCCATTTCTACTGTTCGGCTTCAAGCAGAAGGTGATTGAAATTTATGTTGGGTTATTTTCTCACTACTGTTCATCTGGTTTTGTTCAGTATTCCGGGATTGGTGATTTAATTTTTGTTGTAGAGCTGATGGAAAGGAGGTCAACATCTGAAAGGTCCAAGAGCTATTTTCTTTTCCTTCTGTTTGATTTCTGAGAGGATCAGAATGTTCTTCTTGTCTCCTTCCAATTGTTCAACATTTTTTTTTTGATATTTCAGCTGGAGGTTTGAATTGAGTGTTTTGTTGTTCTTGGTTCGATTATCGGGGGGGAGTTAGATTAATCTTTCTATTCTTCTGTAAGGGTGATTCAGAGACATTCCAATCTTCCATTTCTCATGTTTAGCATTACTTCGATATTATGGATTATTCTGTTCCTGGATAATTCTACTGCTGTGAATTGTTGCGTTTTTACCTTTCTTATTTGCTGATTGAGGAGATTTCTGGAGGGATCGGGGAGGCCTTCTTCCTCTCTTCTGGATTAGTGGGGACAGCAACTTCAGGGCTTCTAGAGATCGGGGCTTCTTCCTGTATCTGCAACTGAAGAATCCTGGGGGTGTTTGCTCCAGAGTTGGCACAGGGCAACCAAGAAGATCCCATTCTTGGTGTGTCTTGCAACTGTCTAGCATCCGGAAGGGTAACGGTGTCCAGAGAGAACCTGAACATCTCCACAGTTCAGACGAGGTCCATGTTTCTGTGCTAGTGTCGTGAAGATTTCTGAGTCATTCTAGTTTTCTGCTTCCTGTTCTTCATGGATTTCAATGTGGCAACAATAATCTCTTGTTCTCTGTGCAATTTTTGAACTGTGAAGATAGTAGGCGAATGCTTTTGGAAGAGTTGATGTTGTTGCCTATTCATCCCCTGAGCTATAGGGGTATAGTGGGTTGATTTTTGAGAATTCGTGTTTGTCATCTTTCCGAATTATTTCAGATTTAGAGGTGCATCTGTGTATGGCCTAGTTTAGATTTCTCTCGGTTTGTTTGATCCCTCAATTGAGAGGGTACATTGATACCAAGTATCTTTCCATTTCAATTAAGCTGGTTCTTTCATTAAATTTGATCTGTGAAGTGTGAGGGATTTGATCGGTATTCTTTACACATTCACTTTTAATACATCGTCGATAGAGATTTCAAGTCAAGGTAGTTAATTCGAGCTCTATTCTGCCTCTCCGTGGATATGACCTGTTCTCACCATTGTGCTAGTTCCGTTTTGTGATTTTAATTCTGTGAGACAGTTTAGAGGAGGTGAGCTTGTTGATATGTGCAAGGAACTCTAGACAACGGAATTGCACAATCAACAATGTGCGCGTTTCATTCCACATAAACTTCCTCTTTTATAAAACCATTTAAAAATGCGGATTTAACATCCATTTGAAATAATGTTAAATTCAAAGCTGATGCATATGCAAGTAATATTCTAATAGCCTCAAGTCTAGCTACAGGTGCATAGGTTTCATCGAAATCTATGCCTTCCTCTTGAGAATAGCCTTGAGCTACCAATCTGGCCTTGTTTCTTAAAATAACACCAGTTTCATCCAGTTTATTTCTAACACCCATTTGGTGCCAATGACTGGACGGTCTGATGGTCTAGGAACAAGTGACCATACTTGGTTTCTCTTGAATTGATTTAGTTCATCTTGCATGGATATTATCCAAGATTCATCAGTAAGAGCTTCATTGACTGTCCTAGGCTCTATTTGATAAACAAAAGCTAGGTAATCACAAGGAATAACATTACCTCTTGTTCTTACCCCTACGGATGGATCACCATTAATATTCTCAAGTGTGTGATCTTTCTTGTGTCTCCACTCCTTTGGAAGATTTTCATGAGTAATTTCTTCTTGTTGCAAGTCTTCCAGAGGTGGATCATCCTTGTCCTCAATTACTGTATTCTTTAGTTTCTTGGACAGTTTATCTGCCTCATCATTATCACTATCTTCTTCTTCCTTTCTCAAGGAAGGGTTAGTTTCATCAAAGATAATTTGTACAGACTGTTCAATTAATAAAGTGCGTTTATTAATACTCTATAGCCTTTGGGTTTAGAGGTGTACCCCATAAAGATGCCTTCATCTGATTTGGCATCCAACTTACCAATGTCTCGCTTGCCATTGTTGTGTATGAAGCATGGGCATCCAAAGGTTCTGAAATGACTGATTTTTGGCTTCTTTCCTTTGAATAATTCATAAGCTGTCTTCTTCAGGATTGGCCTGATCATAACTCTGTTGATAATGTAGCTTGCTGTGTTGATTGCCTCGGCCCAAAAATACCTTGGTAGATCATATTCAGATAGCATAGTTCTTGCCATATCCAATAGGGTTCTATTCTTCTCTCAGCAATTCCATTTTGCTGTGGTGTCCTTGGCGCTGAGAAATTATGCTCAATTCCCTGATCTTCACAGAACTTAACAAACTTTTCATTCTGAAATTCACCCACCATGATCTGATCAGAGAAACAATGCTGAACTTTTGATCCTTCTGAACTTTCTTTCTAAAACTGACAAAGTTTTCAAATGTGTCATCCTTATGCTCTAGGAATGACACCCATGTGAATCTTGAGTAATCATCAACTATGACATATCCAAAGTTCTTTCCTCCAAGACTAGTAGTCCTCATTGGCCCAAATAGATCCATGTGAAGGAGTTCTAAGGGTTTTGAGGTGGTCACCACTGTCTTTGACTTGAAGGAGCTCTTGGTGTGCTTTCCCTTAGCACAAGGTCTACAGACACCATCCATTTTTTTGCACTGACCTTAGGTAGACCTTCCACAAGATCTCTTCCAGCAAATTTCTCATGCCATCTATGCTGCAATGACCTAGTCGTCTGTGCCATAATTCAGTAGATTTAACCTTATTTGCTGCCAGACAGACATTTTGTTCCTTGAGTTCCTCAAGATAGAGCACATACAAATTCTTATCTCTATTAGCTTCAAAGATGACTGCTCCATCCTTTAGTATGCTGCACTTTGACTCTTGAAACTTGATCTGATGGCCTCTGTCACACAGCTGGCTGAGGCTAATGAGATTGTGCTTCAATCCCTTGACAAATAACACATCTTCTATGACTGTTTTTTTTTTTTGTTACACAGAGCCGCTGCCAATTACTATTCCTTTCCCATTATCTCCATAAGTGACTGTTCCTTCTTCAGCTTCGAGATGAGAGAATAACTTCTAGTTTCCTAACATGTGCCTTGAGCACTCACTATCCAAATACCATTTGGATGCTCGAGGGATAACCTGAAATAAAAACATCAAGTTTTAGGTACCCAAATCCTTTTAGGTCATGATGGGTTAGTATCATTGATTTTACTTTTTATTATCCATTTCTTATGTCTTGTTGGACATGTCGTTATGATATGTCCTAACTTGTTGCAGTGACTACAGCAGGAAAATTTGGTTACTTTTTCTATATATTTGAAATCAACTTTGTATGCTATATCTTGTTCAGGTACAAATTTGGTGTTGGATATGTTTTAGGATAAACTATGTTTCTTCATTATTTGGGGTGTATATCCTAATCCGTTTTTCTTCTTACCTGATCTTTAGCACCTTTTAATATGAGGGAGTTTTTACCATTTGTGAATTTTTCTAACGTGCTAGATAATTTATGTTTTCTTCTGTTAGAGTCTTGATTTCAGTTCTTAGTTCATCTACATTTTCCTGTTTTTCAAGTTTATTATTTGTTCATTCTTAGCTTTTAGATCCTCATAGTAATTCATTTCTTCTTTTAAGTTCAGTTATTTGTTTTTCTAATTCCTCATTTTCTGTTTTCAGATCTGAATTAGTGTTTTCTAGACAAGCACTGTTTTTCTTACTTGCTTTTAACAGTTTAGTTACTTCTTTATATTATTATATAATTCGTTGAATGCTTCCTCTAAATTGTCTGAATCAGAATCATTACAGGAATCAAAAGAAGAGTCAGAGGTTACCTTTTCTTCAGTATTAGCCATGAAAGCCAAGTTGGCTTCTTCTTCATCGCTGCAGGAGCTTGACTCACTGTCTGAGTCGCTACTGTTTTCCCATGCTGCTGCCATCACCTTCTTTTTATATTTTCTGAACTTCTTGGAGCTGTCCTTCTTCCTGAACTCCGGCTTCTTGAATTTTGGACACTCAGCTTTAATGTGTCATGGCTTCTTACATTCATAGCAGATGGGTTCTCCTTTCTTCATTTCTTTTCCATCTAGATTCTTGAAGTCCTTATTCCTTTTGAAGTGCCTTCTACCAGATTGAAATTTCTTCTTCTTAGCCAAAATCCGCTGCAGTTTTCTAGATAGCATTGCTTCCTCATTCTCGCTGTCTGCATCACTTTCACTCTCAGCTGAACTTGCTTCTGGTGAATCTTCTTCAGCTTTTAGGCGTTGGAGTGCTTCTTTCTGCTAGAGGACTCTCCTAGCCTTTCCATGTTGATCTCATGGGCCATGGGACCCAATGAGCTTTTCTACTGACATTCTCTTCAGGTCATTAGCTTCTTCTATTGCTGTGACCTTTGGGGTCCATGAGGACGGCAAGGATCTAAGTATTTTCCTCACGATGTCTCCAATCTCATTGGTTTTCCCCAGACTAGCTAATCCATTTGTGATGTCAGTGAACCGACTGAACATTTGAGTTATGGATTCACATGATTGCCTCTGGAATCTCTCATAGTGAGTGACAAGAATGTCGATTCTTGTCTCCTTTACCTTGTCTGTGCCTTCATATGTGATCCTAAGCTTTTCCCACATTTCCATTGAGGATTTGCAGGCTGAAACTCTGTTGAACTCCTTCTTATTTAGAGCACAGCATAAGATGCTCTTTGCTTTGCAATTCAAGGAGATCTTCTCTCTGTCATCATATGTCCATTGAGCTTTCTCATTTGTGACTACCAGATCACCTTCTTCTACTATGGACCAAATTTGATAGTCACGGCCTTGTAGAAAGTATTCCATTAATCTTCACTATCGAAGAAAGGGGTCGGTTGACAGACTGACCTTCAAAGTTACCTTGGGCTGCCATGAATCTTTACTCTTCAGATCGTTGGATCCTTTTTCTTTGTCGAAGAGACTCGCTCTGATACCACTTGTTGCCCAGTTGACGAGCCCAGAGGGGGGGGGGTGAATGGGTCTTTTAAAATTAATCTATTAATACCTGTAAGTCAAAAACATTCACACAATAACGTTCTTCGATAGAGGTTAGCAGTTAGTTCGAAAGGGAATCACATAAGGAAAACAATCACACAACACAAGAATTATCCTGGTTCGGACCTCCTTTCCTTAGGAGTCCTACGTCCAGCCCCTGAGCAATAACTCAGGATTCCGCTACTAGGGTATAGTCCCCCTAAGGACGCTACAACACCCAACTCAGCTAGTCTTCCTTCACACCCGAAGGGAATAACACCACCCTGGATACCCCACCAGATCTTCCTTCACAACTGAAGGGGAAACAGCACCCTTGATACCACCAGGTCTTCATCACAACCGAAGGGAACAACTCCTCAAAGAGAAATGAATGAAATTCAAGCCCCTAGATCAAGCTTTTAACAAGCCAAGATCTGAAGCAACTAGCACTGAGAGCAAAGAATCTAAGCTAAGCACACTCTCAGAACTACACAGCTCTCTTAAGATTTTCACTACAGTGAGGAGAGCAAAGAGCGAAAGCTAGGTGGAATGAAGTTCTTGGCTCTGAACTTCTTGCCGAAGAATTTGAATGCTTGAATACCAGATTGTTCGTCTTCTCTTTTTCGTTGGTTTGAATTTATATCTTCTATTTGAAATAGTCCCGTTGAAGTAACCGTTGTCGCTTGGATTTATAGTCGTTAGGCTGTTTGACATTTGGAAGCTTCAACTATCTTTTATCCATTTGAGCACGCAAAGAGATAGGGTCTTCTGACGTCTATGTCCAACGTTGTATGATAGAAAGTCTTCAGGACCCTGCACACATAAATGCTAGAAACGCAGACAACTCAAACTGTCTCTTGTTTTCAGTATACTTGATGTGAGTATTCACTAGAATAGCAATCCCAAATAGCTTGTTTTAAAAGATGTATACAGAGTAAGCACAAAATGGACGATATTGTCTGCATGCATGCAGAGATACGTTCAGACTCATAAATGCAGGAGTGACAGATAGATATATGCGTGACTTTGACTAGTCAACGCTTCAAGAGATAAGATAATGTCAAGTCGATATAAACCATGAAATCATTGTCTATATGACTTATGAAATCGTTATGAATACTAACAAGTCAAATCGTTAAAGCAATTTTAAGTGTTCAACGGGGAAATTGTTATGAACACTTATCAAGTGGTTATGAGCTCTAAAGAAATCGTTGCGCAAAGTAAATCGTTGTGAGCGCTTAAAGAAATCTTTGTGCAAAGCAAATCGTTATGAGCGCTTAAGAAATCTTTGTGCAAAGCAAATCGTTATGAGTGCTTAAAGAAATCTTTGTGTAAAGCAAATCGTTATGAGCGCTTAAAAAAATCTTTGTGTAAAGCAAATCGTATGAGCGAGCAAGTCATTGCGAGTTCTAAAGAAATCATACGGTGACTTATGAAATCGTTACGACAGGTAAGTCGTTGCGCTTTCTGAAGAAATCGTTGCGATAACTTATAGAGTCGTTATGACAGACAAGTCGTTGCGAGTTCTAAAGAAATCGTTACGGTACTTATGAATCGTTACGATAGGTAAGTCGTTGCGAGTTATAAAGAAATCGTTATGGTAACTTATAAATCGTTACGACAGGTAAGTCGTTGGCTTTCTGAAGAAATCGTTGCTGTGACGGCCCTCATTATACCGGTACGGTTATACCAACCCACGTCGGTATAGCAAGCGTCATCACAGTGGGACATTTACCCAACGATACATTCAGCTGAGATACACATGAATATAGACAGAGTAGCGGAAGTAAAAGAACTACTGTCTTCATTCATTCATCATCCACATTTAACATACATGAAATTGTAATGACATTAAAGAACTTAAAGTTCACATAATTTAAATTTCTAAAAATTTAATACCTAAATGTCCACCATTATACATTCTTTCCATGATAACACTAATACAAAGTTCAATTTACATACTAAGAAATGCAAAAGTCACAAGTGCTCCAAAGACTAATCTCCGCGCTCGGAGTCCGTCTCCACCGTCTCCTCCAACGGTGCCACGTCACCAACTACACCTGTACGCCGAAGCAAGTAGTGAGTCTAAAGACTCAGCAAGTAACACCACTCATACCATACACGTACATGTCATAGTAGGCTTTACACACACAATTGCAAAAACTCAACATGTTTCATGCTTAACGTTTAAATGAATAACCAAACATGATAATTCTGTAAGTAAACACATGATGCATGCTTTCAGATTTCCTTATCAAGATAAATTCCTAACACATGTTCTCTAATCATTCCTACTCATGAATTCTACTTTGTATTTTAACTAAACTTGAAAGCACTTAGCATGATTATCCTACGTACATGAAACAAAACCACACCTAGCATGGAATCTACACATTCTTGTGCATGTACACAAACATTTTACACACTTTAACTTGCTGGTTTTCACATGATTTAACACCCATAACCCTACACTGAGAGCTACAATGTTATTAAAATACACATGTGAACAACCAAACATGAAATTTGTGCGCATACTTGTTAATTGTCCTCTAGCATGGACAAAACATTTTACACACTTAACTGCGGTTTTCACATGATTTAACAACCATAACCCTACACATGAGAGCTACAATGTTATTTAAAATACAACATGTGAACAACCAAACATGAAATTTTGTGCGCATACTTGTTATTGTCCCTAGCATGGATTCTAGGCATTTTACACACATAAACATGTTCCTAACATAATGAAGCTACTGATTAACATGGTTTCAGATTTTTCACAACATGGATTACAACATCATATCCTCACATTTTGGTCTCACATTTTCTTTACAAATTTTCCAATTCACATAAATTGCACTTTACACATACACATTATACATTGTTCACTTTCACATTAACACATAACACATGCACATTTACACATTCACATTTACACTTTCACATTTGGTGCCGTGACACATAGTCCAAACCACCAAAGAAGGACACACACATCACATCACATAGACGCCATCTAGGCAATACAATGGCGACTCTTGGACTGCGCAGACCGGAGAACAATTCTCCACCCTAACCAGTGGTACTTGTCCACCTCCAGGATTTCCCCCTAATGCCCTTAGGGTCACTTACACATTGAACCTTCTCAGGGGACTTTTCCTGATACGGTTCCACTGCCCTCTATGGAAGCAATGTCACACTTGGCACAATTTACACATTACACATTTTACCGATTTTACACATGGGTTTACACATGTCACTCTCATTCTATTCACTTTCTCTCTCACATTCACATTTCTCTATTTTCCTAACATGGCACTACAATTACAGAAATGTAGCATTCAGAAATCTCACTAATCAGGTCGATTACACCTAAATCGAATTGTTTCACATTGGCATGCATCAATACACATTTACATGGAAAAATTCATATTACATTAAATACTGGTCCAAAAGACCTGAAATTTTACCCACATGTTAATTTCGGGGTTAGAATTCCTCATGCAAATTTTCAGATTTTTCTGAACTAAAACAGAATTACAGAAAATCTAATATCAATTTCACATGCTATCCGCAATTCGATTTAACATGGAGTTAGACACAAACACAGTTTTAACCACTCACTGTCTGAACCCTAGAAGGCATGGAACTACAGAATTTATTCATGAAAGTTTTGGGCAATACATGATTTAACGAAGATTTATCATGACCTACGCCAAATTTCTATTTCCCAAGCAATATTTCCACTAATTCGCACAAGCATGGGAAAAATCTCAAAATTTCGGAATAGAGCCTGACCAATACATGCATGACCCATAAAAGCAGTACATTCAGATTCGTCCTAAATCATACAACAAGGATTGACAAGATTGATAACAAATCATACATGTATTTCCATAAAAATAATAACTCTATCATTACCATCTTGCACAAACCCATCCACACACCACATTCACTAGCATACATAGTACATAGAAGATTACCTTATATCCTCATCGTGAAACATATCGAAATTATCCACATAAAAGGGCAGAACAGCTTGCTGTTCTACTCAGATGAACTTGGCGGCGGTCTCTGGTCGCTAGTTCAGTGTCAACGGCATAGTCGATGGCGCCCAAGCATGATCTCAGCGTTAAGGGACATTGCCGTTGATGTCGGGTCTGTGCAGAACACAGACCCGAGCTCCAAATATGGGTGAATTTGAGGGTCTAGGACACGAGGGAAAATATACAAAAATTGTAAGACCATCCTAACACATACAGGGACGTTATGAATGGGGTACTTGCCTTTAGAAAATACACCAATGGATCTACGGCTTGGAGAAGCTCTCCTTGGGCAGTCCCAAGAAGCTCTGAGAATGCTTTACTCCGGGTTCCTGAGCAAGCTCCAGCGCCTTCCGAGGTCGGGGAGGCCTTCCTCGTCGATCCAGCAAACTCCTTGAAGCAGCAGAACCCCGGACAATCTTCAGGTTGTGGGATTTTGGGTTCCAAAGTGGGGGTTTTCCTCAGTTCAGAAAGTAGGGTTTCTTTTCTTTCTCTCTTGTAAAGGGCAAAGAGAGGGTTGGGAAGCAAATTCGGGTTTAGATATATGGGAGAGGCTTCTCTCCCATGCAGAGGGTGATAGGATGGCTCTCAGACCGTTGGGAGACAGCTCCCCAATGGGTGAGTTGCCTTGCCTCCGGAATTTCTGGCTCTGCAACGCATGCAGGTCAGAGAAGTTGGCGTCCACATCGTTAGATGCTGGGATTAGTGTTGGCGTCCATGGGTGGACGCTGACACCCTCATCGACGTCATGCTATTGACGCCAATATGGCCTTCGGGCAGATGTCTAAAACATGCAGAAACCATGCACCTTTTATACCTATATACATGCTATATGTATACGTTATCATGTACACACTACCATCAGCAATACATACATTATTTATTATATACATACACACATAAGTACACTGATTAATACATACGTAGATACATACATACGTACATATACGACACAAATTATTTACATGCAAAAATCTAGAAAATTTCGAGGGCCTTACACCCTCTCCCCCTTAAAAATAACTTCGTCCTCGAAGTTAGAACGACACTACTCAAACAAAAGGGGATACTTCTTCTTCATCGCATCCTCAAGCTCCCAAGTAGCCTCCTCTCGTGAGAAGTTCCGCCATAGGACCTTCACCGACGCAATACTCTTGTTCCGGAGATGCTGAACCTTCCAGTCAAGAATAGCTACTGGTTGCTCGACATACGAAAGATCTGGCTGGATCTCCACTGCTCATGACTAATCACATGAGACGGATCTCGGACATACTTCCTGAGCATAGATACGTGGAATACAGGATGAACGCTAGCCAAAGCTGGGGTAATGCTAGCTCATATGCCACGCTGCCCAAACGTCTGAGAATCTCATATGGGCCAATGAACCTAGGGCTCAACTTACTATGCCTGCCAAATCTGACAACACCTCGAGTAGCGATATCTTCAAGAAGACATGATCGCCAACCTCGAACTCCAAATCCTTCCTCCTATTGTCGGCATAGCTCTTCTGCCTATCCATGCCGCAACAAGCCTCTTCCTGATAAGCTGGATCTTATCCGAAGTTTCCTGAACTAACTCCGGTCCGATCAACTGCCTATCACCAGTCTCCTCCCAACACAAAGGAGATCTGTAGGCCTACCATACAACGCCTCGAATGGAGCCATACCAATACTCGCATGAAAGCTGTTGTTGTATGCGAACTCCACAAGAGGTAAATGACGCTCCCAATCATCCTTCCAATCCAGAACACACGCTCTCAACATATCCTCGAGCGTCTGGATAGTCCTCTCGGACTGTCCATCGGTCTGGGGATGAAACGCCGAACTGAGCTTTAGCTCCGAACCTAAAGCATCCTGAAGACCCTTCCACAGCCTCGAAGTGAATCTCGGATCTCGATCCGAAATGATCGACTTCGTCACACCATGCAATCTAATGACACTACTAACATACAATCTAGCTAAACTCTCTACTGACTGCTTCTTCTTCATAGGCAAGAAATGAGCAGTCTTCGAGAATCTATCTACAACTACCCAAATCGAGTCATTGCCCCTTCTAAATCGAGGCAAACCCGAAACGAAGTCCATAGTGACAGCTTCCCACTTCCACACTGGGATATCCATCCTCTGCATAAGGCCGGATGGTCGCTGTCGCTCGGCCTTCACTTGCTGACACACTAGACATCTAGACACATAATCCGCAACATCCTTCTTCATGCCGGACCACCAAAATGATCTCTTCAGGTCTTGATACATCTTAGTGTTACCCAGATGAATAGAGAATCGCGACCTATGAGCCTCCGCTAACACATGCTCATGAACATCTACCAAATCGGGGACACAAACACGGTGCTGAAATCTAATCACACCGTCCTCATCACGAGCGATGCCCGCCTTACCCACTAACTCTAAGAGTCTAGGGTCGGCTCCCTGTCGCTCGATCACCTCATCCAAAATAGAGGATCTAAGGGATAGCTGAGCTACAAAAGCCTGACACAGCGATGGCTCTTACTCGGTCATAGAGTACGCCGCATCCTCCAACATCTTCCAATCCTGCTGGAGCGAAGACCTCTTTCTACTAAGCGCATCCGCTACGACATTCGCCTTCCCAGGGTGATACTGAAGGTCGAAGTCATAGTCCTTCAAGAACTCAATCCATCTCCTCTGCCTCAGGTTTAATTCCTTCTGGGAGAAAAGATACTTCAAGCTCTTGTGGTCGGTAAACACCTCAAATCTGACACCATAAAGATAGTGCCTCCAGATCTTTAGTGCATGAACCACTGCTGCGAGCTCCAAGTCATGAGTCGGATAGTTCTTCTCATGCTCCTTCAACTGACGAGAAGCATAGGCCACTACCCTGTCTTGCTGCATTAGCACACAGCCCAAACCAATCTGAGACGCATCCGTATAAATGGCAAAGCCCTCTAGACTACTAGGCAATACCAATACCGGAGCAGAAGTAAGCTTAGCCTTCAATAGCTGGAAGTTACGCTCACATGCCTCAGACCATACGAACTTCTCACCTTCCTGGTCAACTTTGTCAAGGGGGCGGCGATGGATGAGAAACCCTCAATGAATCGCCGATAGTAACCAGCTAACCCAATGAAACTACGAATCTCCGAAGGGGTCTTGGGAACCTCCCAATCCATAACTGCCTGGACCTTCGCTGGATCAACTGCAACACCAGCGCCAGAGATAACTTGCCCGAGGAAATGAACCTCGCGCAACCAAAAATCGCACTTGCTGAATTTTGCATACAGCTTGTGCTCACGAAGAACCTCTAACACTAACCTCAGATGCTGACGGTGCGTGGCCTCATCCGGAGAGTAGATCAACACATCGTCAATAAACACACGACAAAGCTATCTAAATAAGGCCTAAACACCAAGTTCATGAGATCCATGAACGCTGCAGGGGCATTGGTCAATCCGAAAGGAAGGACCAAGAACTCATAATGTCCATAACGGTTCTAAACGCCGTCTTGGACACATCCTCACTCCGAATCCTCAACTGATGATAACCAGATCGCAAGTCAATCTTAGAAAAGACTGATGCCTCTTGCAACTGGTCAAACAAGTCATCAATACGAGGTAAGGGATACCTGTTTTCACAGTCACCTGGTTCAACTTCCTATAGTCAATGCACAACCTAAGTGACCCATCTTTCTTCTTGACGAATAATACAGGTGCGCCCCAAGGGGAAACACTAGGGTGAATAAATCCCTTATTAAGCAGCTCTTGCAACTGCCTCCTCAACTCGGCTAACTCCACAGGTGCCATCCGATATGGAGCCTTCGAGATAGGAGAGGTGCCCGGAAGCAACTCTATGGTAAACTCTATCTCTCTATCCGGTGGCAATCCAGACAAATCATCAGGAAAGACATCTGGAAAATCCTGCACTACCTCAATCTCCGCAAGAGTAAGTGACTCATCAGCCTCTGGCACTAACACCACGCTGGCAAGAAAAGCGTCACAACCCTTGTTCACCATGCGCATCGCCTTCATGGCAGAGATGACCATCTTTCCCGCCCAGTTCCTTGGCAAGGGGTGAGAGAACTCATCCTCACCAGGAATGCGGAAAACGATCCTCTTCCGACGACAATCCACTAACGCATAGTGCTCCTCTAGCTAATCCAGACCAAGAATAGCATCATAGTCCTACATCTTTAGCAAGAAGAAACACCCATCTAGGACTCTATCCTCAATGCACACAGGTAACGACGGAATGCACTTCCTAGTCGATACCGTACCCGCAGGGGTGTGCACAGACAAAGGGACCTCTAACTCCTCAGACTCTATGCCTGACTCTAGGGCTAACTGCCTAGCGAACCGCTCGGAAATGAACGAGTGAGTAGCACCCGTATCAAACAAAACCCGAGCGTGCACACCTAAAAGCAAAACCGTACCTTCGGTGACATGCTCCGCCTGCTCAGCGTCCTCACGAGCTAAAGCAAACACTCGAGCTGGGGCTCGAGGCCTTCCTGGTCTTCCTGTAGCTGGCGCGGCTGCCGCTACTGCTGGGGCTGGCGCTCCACGCTGAGCTCCCTATTGAAGTCTTGGGCAATCTTTGATCTTGTGGTCGGTGCTCCCACACTTCAAGCATCTACCCGCTACCAACCAACACTCGGAACCACCATGTGTCTTCCCGCAATGGGGACACTCTTTCTTCCACCAGGGGAACGTACAAGGTACCTGTGAACTACCGACTGCCACGGTTCGCTGCGGTGTCTGGTACACCATTTTCTTCTTGTCTTGCCGTTGGAATGTTGCCGTTGGCCTCTTCGTGAAGCCTTCTTTTCCTCCAGATATTGCTCTATCTCCCCTCCTCCTGCCTACACGCAGCACTGAGGGCCTCATCCGCAGTGATGGCTTAAGTCCCATCACGAACTTCTTGGTCTTCCTCCGCTCGTCTGCCACGATATGAGGTGAATATTAGAAAGTTCAGAAAATCTTGCCTCATATTCCAGCACAGTCATGGAGCCTTGAGCCAAGATAGAAATTCTTGCTCCATCTGATCTTGCACATTGTAAGGCCCTTGATTTTCACCTTGTTTGTTTTAATATATGTATGTGCGTATAAGTGTGTACTATTGATGTATAGATTATTGTGTATGAGTATTTATTGATATAAATTGTATGAATGATTATTATTGAAATGTGCATATATATTCAAGTATATCATATATATATATATTATATATATATATATATATATATATTAAGTGTGTAGTGTATAAATTCTGCATAATTAAAGTGAGTTTTGTCGGTCAGTCGGCGTCCACATAGGCTGACGCTGACCAGGGGTAGGCGGCAATATCGATGGACGCCCATTTTGGATAGGCGACCATGGATATGGACGCCAATATCCCAGATCTATTACGTTTCAGATCCGGAAATGCCTCCGGAAATTGAGCCTCTTGTTTTGGAAACCCTTCCCAACGGCTCTAAGACTTGCCCCTTTAACCCATCGACCCCCAACCCTTTATAATATCAAAATTTCGGCCAGATCCATCCTTTTTGGCTCTTGGGTCAAAAACCTCTCTTTTCTGTGCAAAAACCCTAACTAGAACCTGACAGATCCGACTTCGGGAGGCTTCGTCTAGTGATCTACATCAACTGGTGTCGACCTTGAACATCCGGGAACGACTCCCCACGCTGGTGTGCTGTGAAGATCAACAGAAGATCCGAAGAAGGAGGGATTTGGAGACTCTTTGGCACAGGCCGAGGAGGGCTTCTCCGGCTTAAATCGTCGTTTGTAGATTTTACAGAAGGCAAGTACCCCATTCACATTAACCCTACATGTGTCTAGTATGTCCCAGGAATTTCTCAGATTTTTCTCGTGTCCTGGAACCCCCCTTTCAAGTGTTTTATTGGCTTTCAGTCTGTGTTTGTGCAGACAGGATATTAACGGCAAGATCCCTTGCCGCTAATATCATGTGTTGGCGGCATCATATAATGCCGTTAACCTATAGACGGCTACCCCATGCCGTCGAGTTCTTCAGACTGCAACAGTGTGCAAGTCTGTCCTTATATGAGCTAGTTTTCGAGTTTTTCCGCATGAGGATATACGGTAAAATTTCATATAATATGTAAATATATATGTTTAGTTGTACTGTGAGTTATTGTGCATTTTTAGAATTTTCACTAATTATTAGAATTCTTGGAATGTGCTACCAACAAAAGTTTAATCTTGGAAAATGTCGTTTATGAAATATGTGTAGAAATTAACTGTCATAAATTTTCTGTACATTGTTCATAAGATCTGATGCATGACATAAAAATTTGAGCAATTTATAATATCTGTACAGTTTATTAAATTTTTGAACCGAAAAATAGTTAATATGTCTACTCAATGCATAAAAGTTAAGAATTCATGCGAAACTAGTTAAATTCCTAAAATTTGTGATAAAATTTGTACTGTCAGTATTCATGTATGAAATAAATTGTGAATCCGAATAATGAAAATTTGTGTCAGTTTGACTATTTTACAGTTGATATCAGCACTGTTAGAATTTTCAGAAAATATGTGTAACTCAGAAAAATGCAAATTTTGGTATGCATGATGGTTAAACTGTGATGAATTTCTGGTTAAATTTTGTACTGAACAGATGATAGTAGCTATATAAACTTGTTTTATGTTAGATTTCATAATTAATATATGCTAATATGATTAATGTTTAATTTTGCAAAAATTTCAGCATGATTGGAATTGTTGTAAAAATTGATTAATACTGAAAACAGTAGTACCATGCTAGGTAATACTGAAGAATGTAAATGTGTGAACATGAGGTGAATGCGTGATTATTTGTGTTTAAAAATGTGTTGAAATTGAGAAAATGTATTAATGTGCCAATGGGTGACACTGCTACCTTAGAGGGCTGTGGAACTGTACTGTGGTAAAGTCCCCACGGGAAAGTTCAAAGTGTGTGATGTCCCATGGGCATTGGGATTAAATCCTGGAGGCGAACAAGTATCGCTGGTTAGGGTGGAGAGTGCTTCTCCCGGTTCTGCGCAGTAACTAAGATTAATCACTGGAATGCCTAGGTGATTGATATGTGATGTGATTAGTGTGTGTCCTTCTAAAGTGGTTTGGGCTATGTGTCACGGCATTAAGTGAAAGTGAAAATGTGTTTAAGTGAAAGAAAGTGTAAATTGTGAAACTGTGTAAGTGAATATGTGTTCATGAAATTCTTATGAAAGATGCAAAAATGATAAGTTTCTTGTGAATGTGACATGATAGTAGTAAAACAGCGAGCTTTTCACTAATATGAATGTGTTAACTATGTGTAAAATTATCTTAGAATTCATGTTAAATTAGTTGTTATGAAATGTGTAAATATTGTGTAAAATGATCAACATGTGGCTTATGAATGATTGAATGAAATCAGTTTAGCATAGTGAAAAGTGTAGAAAGCATGTGATAGGATTTGTTTATTGTGTATAAAAAACTAATCATCTGTGAAAAATGTGTAGAAATCATGAATAGGCTTTTATTTGAGAAATTGTCACTTCCATGCATTATGTGTAAATGATATAGCTTAAGGTTATGGATATTACTTGATGCATGTATGTTTAGTGTGCTGGTGTTACTTGTTGAGTTCTTTTGAACTCATTCTTGCTTCGGCGTACAGGTGCAGACGTTTCTACTTCTTCCGAGGAGATGTTAGGAGCGACTCGGAGCGAGAGTAGAAGATATTGTTGTGGAGTTAGCATTGGAATTTTCATTTCTTCATAGTATGTAATAAAGATTCTGCGTAGTCTCATGTGGACAATGTATTATTTTATTTCAGTTATGAATTTGCTCTCTTTCCTTCTATACGGACTGTGAATAGAATGTGGATGATGGAATAGAATTTCTTTTCAGTTCTTTAAATTCCGCTGTCATGAGATATATTTATTTTGTGTATGTTTCAGCCTATTATACTAGTGTTGGGTAAATGTCCCACTGTAGTGATACTTTTTATATCGATGTGGGTGGTGGAACCGTACCGATATGAGAGGGTCGTTACAGAGATTGGTATCAGAGAATCAGGCTGAAATTGTACATAAATATGCATATACCATCATCTTCATTGTATACTAAGTCAGTGTAGATTGTCCACATAGGTAAGTAATTAGTTAGAATTAGATAGTTTAGTTCTAAATGGTGATTAATCCGTTTTCAGGTTATGGCTTCGCGTGGTAGGCGTGGTGTTCCTGCTCGTGATGGCGAGCAGAGGAGAGATGAGCCTCGGCGTGAGGATCAGGGTGAGCAGCAGGCCCCTGCACCCCAGGGTCCTGTACTTCCTCCACCGCCACCAGTAGACTATGGAGTGTTCATGCAGGTTTGGTGCAGGCCATGCAAACGCAGGCCCACACTCAGGCTGCACTCCAGGCCTAGTTGGAGGCTCAGGTTAGAATAATAAGATAAAGTAGTTGTATTTTAAATGCATGATTGTTATGTTATATATGTTAATTTTTTCGCTTGTTGTAGCAGGCTCAGGTACCAGTTCCCCAGGCTGACCATGGTGGACCCTCCATCATGGAAAGTTTCAAGAGGATGTCGCCACCTTCTTTTAAGGGGGAGAGCGATCCATTATTAGCTGAGAACTGGATGAGGGAGATTGAGAAGATCTTCCGGGCCATTAGGTGCGCTGAGGACGACAAGGTTACTTTAGCCACCTATATGCTACAGGTATGTGAAATCTAATCTAGTGGTTATCACTTTAAGTATAAATTATGTTGGTTAGTTTCTCATGGATGGTTTTGGCAGGAGCGAGCCGATGTATGGTGGTCCTCGTTGTTACGTACGCGATTCGAGGATGGTGCCATGGAAGTCGGATGGGATGAGTTCGTGAGGCTTTTCCGAGCCAAGTTTGTTCCGGAGCACATCCAGGACAAGATGGAGCAGGAGTTCCTCTCGTTGACTCAGGGCTCCATGACGGTGCTGGAGTATGAGGCTAGGTTTGCCGAGCTATCAAAGTACGCCCCTCATATTGTAGCTGATGAGCGCAGGAAGGCGAAGAAATTCGTGATGGGTCTGAAACCATCACTGAGGATGAGGTTGGTGGCTTTCGACCATCGTACTCTCGAGCAGGCGCTCAGCGCGGCATGTCGTCAGGAAGGGAGATGGAGCAGTATCTGGAGGAGAAGAAGGCTTCTCAAAAGAGGCCAGCAGCTCCTTTCCAGAGGCAGAGAGGAAGAAGGCGACTTTCCAGTCACCGCAGCGTCCTGTGGCATCAGGCAGTGGTCAGGTATCCTCTCAACGTTCCCCTAGTGGTAAGAAGGAGTGTCCTCATTGCGGGAGGGCACATGGCGGTACGGAGTGTTGGCTGGTAGCAGGAAAGTGCTTAAAGTGCGGGAGCAGTGATCATAAGATTAAGGATTGTCCGAGGCTTCAGCAGGGAGCCCAGCGGGGGCCAGCCCCAGTAGCAGCGCCAGCGACAGGACGACCAGGGAGACCTCGAGCCCCAGCTCGAGTGTTTGTGTTGGCTCGTGAGGATGCCGAGCAGGCAGATCATGTCACCGAAGGTACAGTTTTGTTCTTAGGTGTGCATGTTCGGGTTTTGTTCGATACGGGTGCTACTCACTCGTTCGTTTCCGAGCGTTTTGCTAGGCAGTTAGCTTTAGAGTCAGGGTTAGAGTCTGAGGATTTAGAAGTCCCTTTGTCTGTGCATACACCTGCGGGTACGGTATCGACTAGGAAGTGTATTCCGTCTTTACCGGTGTGCATTGAGGATAGAGTCCTAGAAGGGTGTTTCTTCTTGCTTAAGATGAAAGACTATGATGCTATTCTTGGTCTGGATTGGCTAGAGGAGCACTATGCATTGGTAGATTGCCGTGGGAAGAAGATTGTTTTCCGCATTCCTGGTGAGGATGAATTTTCTCATCCTTTGCTGAGGAACTTAGCAGGAAAGTTTGTCATCTCGACCATGAGGGCAATGAGAATGGTGAACAAGGTTGTGACGCTTTTCTTGCCAGTGTGGTTTTATACCCAAGGCTGATGAGTCACTTACTCTTGCCGAGATAGATGTAGTGCAGGAATATCCAGATGTCTTTCCTGATGATTTATCTGGATTGCCACCAGCTAGAGAGATAGAGTTCACTCTAGAGTTGCTTCCAGGCATCTCTCCTATCTCGAAGGCACCTTATCGGATGGCACCTGCGGAATTAGCTGAGTTAAGGAAGCAGTTGCAAGATTTGTTAGATAAGGGATTTATTCGCCCTAGCATTTCCCCTTGGGGCGCACCTGTCTTATTCGTGAAGAAGAAAGATGGGTCACTTCGGTTATGCATTGATTATAGAAAGCTAAACCAGGTGACGGTAAAGAACAGGTATCCCTTACCTCGGATTGATGATTTGTTCGACCAGTTACAGAATGCATCGGTCTTTTCTAAGATTGATTTGCGTTCTGGCTATCATCAGTTGAGGATTAGGAGTGAGGATGTGTCCAAGACGGCATTTAGAACCCGTTATGGACATTATGAGTTTTTGGTCCTTCCGTTTGGTCTAACCAACGCCCCTGCAGCGTTCATGGATCTCATGAACAGGGTGTTTAGACCCTATCTAGATAGTTTTGTTGTAGTCTTCATCGATGACGTGCTGGTCTACTCTCCAGATGAGGCCACACATCGTCAGCATTTGAGGATAGTGTTAGAGGTTCTCCGTGAGCACAAGCTGTATGCAAAATTCAGCAAGTGCGATTTTTGGATGCGCGAGGTTCATTTCCTTGGGCATGTTATCTCTGGTGCTGGTGTAGTAGTGGACCCAGCGAAAGTCCAAGCTGTTATGGATTGGGAGAGTCCCAAGACTCCTTTGGAGATTCGGAGTTTTCTTGGTTTGGCGGGTTATTATCGGCGTTTTATTGAGGGATTTTCATCCATCGCCGCTCCATTGACTCAGCTGACCAGGAAGGGAGTGAAGTTTGTCTGGTCCGAGGAGTGTGAGAGTAGTTTTCAATTATTGAAGACTAAACTCACATCGGCCCCTGTGTTAGTTCTACCGAGCGGTGTAGAGGATTTTGCTATCTACACGAATGCATCTCGGATTGGTCTTGGCTGTGTATTGATGCAGCAAGGAAGGGTAGTAGCATATGCTTCGAGACAGTTGAAGGAGCATGAGCGAAACTATCCAACTCATGATCTTGAGCTTGCGGCAGTGGTTCATGCACTGAAGATCTGGAGGCACTATCTTTATGGTGTCAGATTTGAGGTGTTCACTGATCACAAGAGCCTAAAGTATCTTTTCTCCCAAAAAGAATTAAACCTTAGGCAGAGAAGGTGGATTGAGTTCCTGAAGGACTATGACTTCGATCTCCAGTATCATCCTGGAAAGGCGAATGTCGTAGCAGATGCCCTTAGTAGAAAGAGGTCATCTCTCCAGCAGGACTGGAAGATGTTGGAGGATGCAGCATGTACGATGACCGAGTTGGAGCCATCATTATGCCGAGCTTTTGTGGCTCAGCTATCCATTAGGTCATCGGTGTTAGATGAGGTGATCGAGCATCAGAAAGCCGACCCTAGACTCCAAGAGTTAGTGGGCAAAGCGGGTATTGCTCGTGATGAGGATGGTGTGATTAGATTCCATCATCGTGTCTGTGTTCCAGACATTGTGATATTCGTGAGCATGTTTTAGCAGAAGCTCATAGATCTAGGTTCTCTATTCATCCGGGTAACACTAAGATGTACCAGGATTTAAAGAGATCGTTTTGGTGGTCTGGCATGAAGAAGGATGTAGCCGAGTTTGTGTCTAGATGTCTTGTATGCCAGCAAGGAAGGAAGGCCGAGCGGCAGCGACCATCTGGTCTTATGCAAAAGATGGAGATCCAGTTTGGAAGTGGGAAGCTGTCACTATGGATTTTGTTACGGGTTTGCCTCGGTCTAGACGAGGTAATGACTCGATTTGGGTAGTAGTAGATCGATTCTCGAAGACTGCGCATTTCTTGCCTATGAAGAAGAAGCAGTCAGTAGAGAGTTTAGCTAGACTGTATGTTAGTAGTATTATTAGATTGCATGGGTACCGAAGTCTATTATTTCGGATCGAGATCCGAGATTTACTTCGAGGCTATGGAAGGGTCTTCAGGATGCGTTAGGTTCGGAGCTGCTGAAACTCAGTTCAGCATTTCATCCCCAGACAGATGGACAGTCCGAGAGGACTATCCAGATGCTTGAGGATATGTTGAGAGCTTGTGTGTGGATTGGAAGGATGATTGGGAGCGCCATTTACCTCTAGTGGAGTTTGCATATAACAACAGTTTTCATGCGAGCATTGGCATGGCTCCATTTGAGGCTTTATATGGTAGGCCTTGCAGATCTCCTTTGTGTTGGGAGGAGACCGGTGATAGGCAGTTGATCGGTTCGGAGTTAGTTCAGGAGACTTCGGATAAGGTCCAGCTCATTAGGAAGAGACTTGTTGCGGCATAGGATAGGCAGAAGAGTTATGCCGACAACAGGAGAAAGGATCTAGAGTTCGAGGTAGGTGAGCATGTCTTTTTAAAGATTTCGCCTACGCGAGGTGTAGTTAGATTTGGCAGGCATAGTAAGTTGAGCCCTAGGTTCATTGGCCCGTATGAGATTCTCCGACGATTGGGCAACGTGGCATATGAGCTAGCTTTACCTCCAGCTTTGGCTAGCGTTCATCTGTTTTCACGTATCTATGCTCAGGAAGTATGTCAGAGATCCGTCTCATGTTATTAGCCATGAGCCAGTGGAGATCCAGCCAGATCTTCTTATGTAGAGCAACCAGTAGCTATTCTTGATCGGAAGGTTCAACATCTCCGAAACAAGATTGCGTCAGTAAAGGTCTTGTGGCGTAACTTCTCGCGAGAGGAGGCTACTTGGGAGCTTGAGGATGCAATGAAAAAGAAATACCCTCAGTTGTTTGAGTAGTGTCAGTAACTTCGAGGACGAAGTTTCTTTAAGGGGGAGAGGGTGTAAGGCCCTTGATTTTCACCTTGTTTGTTAAATATATGTATGTGCGTATAAGTGTACTATTGATGTATAGATTATTGTGTATGAGTATTTATTGATATAAATTGTATGAATGAGTATTATTGAAATGTGCATAGTATATTCAAGTATATACATATATATATATATATATATATATATATATATATATATATTTAAGTGTGTAGTGTATAAATTCTGCATAATTAAAGTGAGTTGTCGGTCAGTCGGCGTCCACATAGGCTGACGCTGACCAGGGGTAGGCGGCAATATCGATGGACGCCCATTTTTGGATAGGCGACCATGGATATGGACGCCAATATCCCAGATCTTTACGTTTCAGATCCGGAAACGCCTCCGGAAATTGAGCCTCTTGTTTGGAAACCCTTCCCAACGGCTCTAAGACTTGCCCCTTTAAACCATCCGACCCCAACCCTTTATAATATCCAAATTTCGGCCAGATCCATCCTTTTGGCTCTTGGGTCAAAAACCTATCTTTTCTGTGCAAAAACCTAACTAGAACCTGAAAGATCCGGCTTCGGGAGGCTTCGTCTGGCGATCTACATCAACTGGTGTCGACCTTGAACATCCGGGAACGACTCCCCCGCTGGTGTGCTGTGAAGATCAACAGAAGATCTGAAGAAGGAGAGATTTGGAGACTCTTTGGCACAGGCCGAGGAGGGCTTCTCCAGCTTAATCGTCGTTTGTAGATTTTACAGAAGGCAAGTACCCCATTCACATTAACCCTACATGTGTCTAGTATGTCCCAGGAATTTCTCAGATTTTTCTCGTGTCCTGGAACCCCCCTTTCAAGTGTTTATTGGCTTTCAGTCTGTGTTTGTGCAGACAGGATATTAACGGCAAGATCCCTTGCCACTAATATCATGTGTTGGCGGCATCATATAATGCCGTTAACCTATAGACGGCTACCCCATGCCGTCGAGTTCTTCAGACTGCAACAGTGTGCAAGTCTGTCCTTATATGAGTAGTTTTCGAGTTTTTCCGCATGAGGATATACGGTAAAATTTCATATAATATGTAAATATTATGTTTAGTGTACTGTGAGTTATTGTGCATTTTTAGAATTTTCACTAATTATTAGAATTCTTGGAATGTGCTACCAACAAAAGTTTAATCTTGGAAAATGTCGTTTATGAAATATGTGTAGAAATTAACTGTCATAAATTTTCTGTACATTGTTGATAAGATCCGATGCATGACATAAAAATTTGGGCAATTTATATATCTGTACAGTTTATTAAATTTTCTGAACCGAAAAATAGTAATATGTCTACTCAATGCATAAAAGTTAAGAATTCATGCGAAACTAGTTAAATTCCTAAAATTTGTGATAAAATTTGTACTGTTAGTATTCATGTATGAAATAAATTGTGAATCCGAATAATGAAAATTTGTGTCAGTTTGACTGTTTTTACAGTTGATATCAGCACTTCTAGAATTTTCAGAAAATATGTGTAACTCAGAAAAATGCAAATTTTGGTATGCATGATGGTTGAACTGTGATGAATTTCTGGTTAAATTTCTGTACTGAACAGATGATAGTAGCTATATAAACTTGTTTTATGTTAGACTTTCATAATTAATATATGCTAATATGATTAATGTTTAATTTGCAAAAATTTCAGCATGATTGGAATTGTTGTAAAAATTTGATTAATACTGAAAACAGTAGTACCATGCTAGGTAATACTGAAGAATGTAAATGTGTGAACATGAGGTGAATGCGTGATTATTGTGTTTAAAAATGTGTTGAAATTGAGAAAATGTATTAATGTGCCAATGGGTGACACTGCTACTTAGAGGGCTGTGGAACTGTACTGTGGTAAAGTCCCCACGGGAAAGTTCAAAGTGTGTGATGTCCCATGGGCATTGGGATTAAATCCTGGAGGCGAACAAGTATCGCTGGTTAGGGTGGAGAGTGCTTCTCCGGTTCTGCGTAGTAACTAAGATTAATCACTGGAATGCCTAGGTGATTGATATGTGATGTGATTAGTGTGTGTCCTTCTAAAGTGGTTTGGGCTATGTGTCACGGCATTAAGTGAAAGTGAAAATGTGTTTAAGTGAAAGAAAATGTGTAAATTGTGAAACTGTGTAAGTGAATAGGTGTTCATGAAATTCTTATGAAAGAATGCAAAAATGATAAGTTTCTTGTGAATGTGACATGATAGTAGTAAAATAGCGAGCTTTTCACTAATATGAATGTGTTAACTATGTGTAAAACTGTCTTAGAATTCATGTTAAATTAGTTGTTATGAAATGTGTAAATATTGTGTAAAATGATCAACATGTGGCTATGAATGATTGAATGAAATCAGTTTAGCATAGTGAAAAGTGTAGAAAGCATGTGATAGGATTTGTTTATTGTGTATAAAAAACTAAATCTCTGTGAAAAATGTGTAGAAATCATGAATAGGCTTTTATTTGAGAAATTGTCACTTCCATGCATTATGTGTAAATGATATAGCTTAAGGTTATGGATATTACTTGATGCATGTAGTTTAGTGTGCTGGTGTTACTTGTTGAGTTCTTTTGAACTCATTCTTGCTTCGGCGTACATGTGCAGACGTTTCTACTTCTTCCGAGGAGATCGTTAGGAGCGACTCGGAGCGAGAGTAGGAGATATTGTTGTGGAGTTAGCATTGGAATTTTCATTCTTCATAGTATGTAATAAAGACTCTGCGTAGTCTCATGTGGACAATGTATTGATTTTATTTCAGTTATGAATAATTAGCTCTCTTTCCTTCTATACGGACTGTGAATAGAATGTGGATGATGGAATAGAATTTCTTTTCAGTTCTTTAAATTCCGCTGTCATGAGATATATTATATTTGTGTATGTTTCAGCCTATTATACTAGTGTTGGGTAAATGTCCCACTGTAGTGATACCTTTTACATCGATGTGGGTTGGTGGAACCGTACCGATATGAGAGGGTCGTATACACACATGCTCGGGACGAACTTGGCCCGAAAGAGCCTCACGAACTCGTCCCAAGCAACGTCGATAGCTCCGTCCTCAAATCGGGTACGCAGCAATGAAGCCCACAAACATCAGCTCTTTCCTGCAATACACCTTCGTAAGCTCCAACTAACAGTTCTAACTAACAAAAACATGCAATCATACAAAATCAACACATACCTGTAGTATGTAGGTGGCCAATGTAACCTTATCGTCATCTGCACACCTGATGGCTCGGAATGATTTCTCTATCTCCTCATCTAGCTTTCTGCCATTAACGGGTCGCTCTCCCCCTTAAAAGAGGGTGGTAGCATCCTCTTGAATCTCTCCATGGTAGAAGGCCCACCATGGTCCTGAGCTGGTACTTGAGCCTGCTACAGCACACATCAAGCAATATACAATCAACATAATCCACATAAGCAATTAAAACAGACTATAATCATTTTATTAGTCTAACCTGAGCCTCCAACTGTGCCTGGAGTGCTGCCGGGTATGAGCCTGGGTCTGCATGGCCTGCACCAGACCTTGCATGAACACTCCATAATCCACAGGCGGCGGTAGGGGAAGTATAGGACCTGGCGGTGCCGGGGCCTGTTGCTCCGCCCGCTCGTCACGTCGCGGCTCGTCCTCACGGGCCGGCGCTCCACAACGCCTACCTCTCGAAGCCATGGCTGTAATAAAATTTCAGCCACCATTAGAGCTAGGTTACTAAGTTTTCTAACCATTTTTTATCTATCTTTCATTCCTTATTAATCAATTCTACACATGTGGACATACTTAGCATGCAATGAAGATGATGACTTATGTATATTCATGTGCAATCTCAACCGGTTGCTCTGATACCAATCTCTGTGACGGCCCTCATTATACCGGTACAGTTATACAAACCCACGTCGGTATAGAAAGAGTCATCACAGTGGGACATTTACCCAACGATACATTCAGCTGAGATACACGTGAATATAGAACAGAGTAGCGGAAGTAAAAGAACTACAGTCTCATTCATTCATCATCCACATTTAACATACATGAATTGCAATGACATTAAAGAACTTAAAGTTCACATAATTTAAATTGCTGAAAATTTAATACATAAATGTTTACCATTATACATTCTTCCATGATAACACTAATACAACGTTCAATTTACATACTATGAAATGCAACAGTCACAAGTGCTCCAAAGACTAATCTCCGCGCTCGGAGTCCGTCTCCACCGTCCTCCAACGGTGCCACGTCACCAACTACACCTGTACGCCGAAGAAGCAAGTAGTGAGTCTAAGACTCAGCAAGTAACACCACTCATACCATACACGTACATGTCATAGTAGGCTTACACACACAATTGCAAAAACTCAACATGTTTCATGCTTAACGTTTAAATGAATAACCAAACATGATAATTCTGTAAGTAAACACATGATGCATGCTTTCAGATTTCCTTATCAAGATAAATTCCTAACACATGTTCTCTAATCATTCCTACTCATGAAATTCTACTTTGCATTTTAACTAAAACATGAAAGCACTTAGCATGATTATCCTACGTACATGAAAAAAACACACCTAGCATGGAATCTACACATTCTTGTGCATGTACACAAAACTATTTACACACTTTAACTTGCTGGTTTCACATGATTTAACAACCATAACCCTACACATGAGAGCTACAATGTTATTTAAAATACAACATGTGAACAACCAAACATGAAATTTTGTGCGCATACTGTTAATTGTCCCTAGCATGGATTCTAGACATTTTACACATATAAACATGTTCCTAACATAATGAAGCTACTGATTTAACATGGTTTCAGATTTGTCACAACATGGATTACAACATTATATCCTCACATTTGGTCTCACATTTTCTTTACAAATTTTCCAATTCACATAAATTGCACTTTACACATACACATTCCACATTGTTCACTTTCACATTAACATATGAACACATGCACATTTACACATTCACATTTACACTTTCACATTTGGTGCCGTGACACATAGTCCCAACCACCAAAGAAGACACAACACATCACATCACATAGACGCCATCTAGGCAATACAATGGCGACTCTTGGACTGCGCAGACCGGGAGAATAAGTCTCCACCCTAACCAGTGGTACTTGTCCACCTCCAGGATTTCCCCCTAATGCCCTTAGGGTCACTTACACATTGAACCTTCTTAGGGGGACTTTTCCCTGATACGGTTCCACTGCCCTCTGTGGAAGCAATGTCACACTTGGCACAATTTACACATTACACATTTTACCGATTTTACACATGGGTTTACACATGTCACTCTCATTCTATTCACTTTCTCTCTCACATTCACATTTCTCTATTTCCTAACATGGCACTACAATTACAGAAATGTAGCATTTAGGAAATTTCACTAATCAAGTCGGATTACACCTAAATCGAATTGTTTCACATTGGCATGCATAATACATATTTACATGGAAAAATTCATATTACATTAAATACTGGTCCAAATGACTGAAATTTAACCACATGTTAATTTCGGGTTTAGGATTCCTCATGAAAAATTTCAGATTTTATGAACTAAAACAGAATTACAGAAAATCTAATATCAATTTCACATGCTATCCGCAATTCGATTTAACATGGAGTTAGACTCTAACACAGTTTTAACCACTCACTATCTGAACCCTAGCAGGCATGGAACTACAGAATTATTCATGAATTTTTGGGCAATACATGATTTACCAAAGATTTATCATGACCTACGCAAATTTCTATTCCCAAGCAATATTCCACTAATTCGCACAAGCATAAGAAGAATCTCAAAAATTCGGAACAGAGCCTGACCAATACATGCATGACCCATAAAAGTAGTACATTCAGATTCGTCCTAAATCATACAACAAAGGATTGACAAGGTTGATAACAAATCATACATGTATTTCCATAAAAATAAATAACTCTATCATTACCATCTTGCACAAATCCATCCACACACCACATTCACTAGCATACATAGTACATAGAAGATTATTATATCCTCATCGTGAAACATATCGAAATTATCCACATAAAAGGGCAGAACAGCTTGCTGTTCTGCTCAGATGAACTTGGCGGCGGTCTCTGGCCGCTAGTTCAGTGTCACGGCATAGTTGATGGACGCAAGCATGATCTCAGCGTCAAGGGACATTGCCGTGATGTCGGGTCTGTGCAGAACACAGACCCGAGCTCCAAAGATGGGGTGAATTTGAGGGTCTAGGACACGAGGGAAAATATACAAAAATTGTAAAACCATCCTAGACACATACATGGACGTTATGAATGGGGTACTTGCCTTTAGAAAAATACACCAATGGATCTAGGGCTTGGAGAAGCTCTCCTTGGGCAGTCTCAAGAAGCTCTGAGAAATGCTTTACTCCGGGTTCCTGAGCAAGCTCCAGCGCCTTCCGAGGTCGGGGAGGCCTTCCTCGTCGATCCAGCAAACTCCTTGAAGCAGCAGAAACCCGGAACAATCTTCAAGGTGTGGGATTTTGGGTTCCAAAGTGGGGTTTTTCCTCAGTTCAGAAAGTAGGGCTTTCTTCTTCTTTCTCTCTTGTAAAGAGGCAAAGAGAGGGTGGGGAAGCAAATTAGGGTTTAGATATATGGGAGAGGCTTCTCTCCCATGCAGAGGGTGATAGGATGGCTCTCAGACCGGGGGAGACAGCTCCCAATGGGTGAGTTGCCTTGCCTCTGGAATTTCTGGCTCTGCAACGCATGCAGGTCAGAGAAGTTGGCGTCCACATCGTTAGACGTTGGGATTAGTGTTGGCGTCTATGGGTGGACGCTGACACCTCATCGACGTCATGCTATTGACGCCAATATGGCCTTCGGGCAGAAGTCTAAAACATGCAGAAACCATGCACCTTTTATACCTATATACATGCTATATGTATACGTTATCATGTACACACTACCATCAAGCAATACATACATTATTTATTTATACAACACACATAAGTACACTAATTAATACATACGTAGATACATATACGTACATATACGACACGAATTATTAAATGCAAAAATCCAGAAAAATTCGAGGGCCTTACAGTTGCGATAACTATGGAGCGTTATGACAGACAAGTCGTTGCGAGTTCTAAA
>JACBKR010002718.1:0-33511 GCA_014218235.1 Colocasia esculenta | reverse complement strand
TAACACATCTTGCAATTTACCACTTACTGTTTTAAACAGAGGCTACCAATGTATATACAATGATTTGAGAATACGAAATTACCCTAAAGCATACATCTATAGATTAATCATCAAATCCATTCTTGCATGCTTTCAATCTTACTCTACCAAACGGATTTATTAGCAAGTTACACAAGCATGCATAATTTACCAAATTTGCAAACACTATACTGACCCACTAACCATCAAATCAGACCCAAAACCAAGGCATTCTTGTAACGTCCCGACGCGGAATATCGGAGCGGGATTACAGTTATTAATAGTACAGAGCGGAAATATGATAAACCATGCCAAATGGAAATAATACCAAACAACCTCATATCTCATTAATAACCAACAATCTCCATTACATCATCGTATCAGAACCAAAATAGGGCCCAGAGTACTTTATTGAAATCAAACTATTACATCATGATAACTGACTCATAACTATACTAACAGACTACTACTAGATAGCAACGATGGCTGAAATGGTCACTCCTGAGCATCTCCCTCAGTCCCGTCCTCGTATGTGTGGTCGTCTCCATCCGACTCGCCTGAACACATTAAATAAATACGCAGGATGACGAATAACGCCCAGTAGGACTTAATATCTCATGAACACAAGCATCTTTAAATAGTTAATGTTTTAATGGCAGGTTATCTAGAGAGTAAAGTCATGTTAGAGCATGTCACGATAACGAGAGAACGATTGCAACTGGCACAGGGAAAATAGTACAACGAGAACGATAATAGAATGGCCATGTAACGATATAACATGTAAATTGCACAACGGTGCACTAGTAACGATCACGCTTGCACTTGTAGAGATAACACTTTGATTGTCATAGATTAATCTAGATAGTAAACTGGCGCTGGATGCATGCCGTAACACATCCTATGATCATTTTAACACCCATGGTACTGGCACATTTCGGGCGCTCCTCCCAGGACCTGATCGGGCCCTATTGCGCTGGCATTAGTCATTTCTTTTATCTTAGACAATCACACAATGGCCAATAGAGTACCAAGAAGGATAAGAGAGTACTAGACGAGATAGAGGAGAGTGTAGAGAGAACGTGAACAGATGAGAGATATAGATAGTAGATGAGATAGGGACAATTTCGTAAAACAACGTGAAATTCCGATAGTAACGTTGCACAGCACCAGGTCGGGTGCCAGCAGTCTGGTAGAAGTCACAACTGCCCTTAGCCGTGCTGTGTGCACGGGTCAGGTGGTCCGGTGTGAACTCAAGACGAGAAGGCAACACTAAGGCCATGGACCGTACTGGTCCCTAAAGAGTGTAACGGGTTTTAGGGTACAACCAGCTCGTTGACTAAGGACGTGCGCCAAAGCCAAGAAGACTTACGGAGGTCTTGACAAGGAGTCCCTGTCCAATCGAGAGTATTCCCGGTGGAGAGGTGTCCAAGTCAAGGGAAAGTGTGTAAAACGGGTCCGTCGTGCCTCGAGTGCTCGAAGGCCGAGGGAAGCGGTAACGGTAGATAAAATGCGCGAGTAAAAACGGAAACAATTGTATTTAACAAAATAGGGTAATTTAGTCATTTATTTCGATAATTTACCGATACATTATTGCATAATTTATCAAGGTCAAATGGCATTTAATACGTTGTGTGTGTGTAAGTGTAAAGAAATCTGAGGATATGACAAGTCGTGCAAATGTCATTTTAAATAATAAATGTATATCATTAATAACATTTATTTACCAAGTCGAATTAATTATAACATGGTTAATCATGGCTAATTAAGGGTTAAATAGCCAAAACAGAGGTAATGTACACAATTTAATAGTTCTGGCCGAAATCTTTGAAACGCGACAGGGCGGTCCGGACGCGACACGGGCCTGGCCGTCTGGCCCGGTCCAGAGCGAATCGCGGCGGCTCGTGCCGCCGCGTTCTTGACGCGACGTCAATGGCCGACGCGACCCCGTTGTTATCGCGGCGGGTCGCGCCGTCGCGATAACAGGTGGTTTGCTCTTTTCCCTTTTCTCAGGGCGAGTCCTCTGTGATACAGGGACGTTGTAAATTCCATATAAAATAGTACGGTGATCCAAAAGCACGAAACCAGTTTTAAACGAAAGTAGACATGTATATATATCAACATGTACGATTAATTTGAAAATAGACGAGGTTTAGACAAGCATGATTAGTTACTTTTCGGTGACCTAAACAGGCACAGTCAGAGTTCAACGAATTAATTAGAGATGAATACATGATGCAAATTATGAAACCAGCGGCGTTTGAAAGCTAACATGTATTAGTATTTATGATAATTTTATGAGGGATTTATGTCAAGTGTGCACGAGATTAAAAAAGAAACAACGAGGGTCGAGTGCACAGATCTGACAGATATTCAAAGATTAATTCTCCCTTATGGGAGATCGAAATCAAGCAAGACCAGGGTTTTGAAAGCTAGTGTGATGTAGTATATCTGAAACTTTTATCATGGCATGAGAGCATGTACACATTGGGAATTAGAGAAAACATGAGATTAGGGTTCATGGTGACAGCAGATTTCACGAATTTATTCGCCCCAAATGGGTGAACGAAATACCACGAAACCATAGGGCTTTTGAAGAGGTACATGAAGGCTACCTAGGGTAATTATTTCACGATTTTTTCTTGAGAGATTGCCTACCTTTTCGTGGAGTAAGAAAACCCTAGCTTAGATGACGAAAATCTGAAAACCCTTCTTGTTCTAGCCTCCTCCTCCTCCTTGCTCCTTTGTCTCCAGCCCTTCTCCTCTTTCTCCAGAGCTCTAGCCAAAATGGGCTGCTAAAGATGATTTTTTGATGTATATGGCCATCTATAGGAGTCCTAGTCATTATAAGAGTCCTCCTTTCCATTAAACTCTAATTTCCTTCTTTATCTCCCACTTTCTCTTATTTTATCCACCTAATGTGGCTAGGGAGAGAGCTATTTCGTGGCCAAAGGGTTAGGGTGGTGTAAGGACTCTTATTTAAGATATATATAAGTTATTTAGCTTTATCTGACCCTTTCCTATTTATTAATTAATTAGGTACGAATTTCACCTATTTACCTCTCATTCCATGATGGGCTAACCTTATTGGGCCCATTTCATTGGGTTTGGGTTATTAGAGTAACCCATTAATAATTTAGCTTAATGGGTATTGCTTTAATCCCTCTGTTTCTATTATTTCCCTTTTATTCTAATTAAATTGGTTCATCTCATTTATTTAAATAAATTTTTATTTTATTTGGATTTTAAAAATCAAGGGTGCTACATCCTCCTCCTCTTAAAAAGAATTTGGTCCCCAAATTCATATAATCGTAAGAGGAAGTATGACTTACTGAATAATTCCGGATAATTTCGGTGCATTGTAGCTTCAGGCTCCCACGTGCCTCTTCAATTTCGTGATTTCTCCATAATATCTTCACCACGGGTATGGCTCGATTCCGAAGCTGTTGCATCTTCTTGTCCAAAATCTTCACTGGCCTTTCTTCATAAGTCATATCCTTGTTTAGAGTATGTCATCATAGCTGATTACGTGTGATGGATTCGTACACGTACTTTCTCAGCATTGACACATGGAAACACGTTATGTACGGTAGAAACTGGGGTGGTAGTGCCAGTCGATATGCTACCTCGCCCACTCTATCTACCACTTCAAACGGACCGATGAATCTTGTCTCAATTTGCCTTTCATCCCAATCTTGGAATCCTCTGGTCGGGGATACTTTTAGCATCACATGGTGTCCAGTCTGAAATTCTAAGTCCCTTCTTCTTTTATCAGCATAGCTCTTCTGCCTGGACTGAGCTACCTTAATTCTGTCTCTGATAATTTGTATGTCTCTGCTAGTATTTTGTACCATGTCTGGTCCCAGCATTGCTGCTCACCTACTTCATTCCAGCACACTGGCGATCTACAGCTTCTGCCATACAGAGCTTCGAATGGTGCCATCTTAATGCTGGCCTGATAACTGTTGTTGTAGGCGAATTCTATTAGTGATATTGTTCATTCCAATAACCTTCAAAATCTATAGTGCAGGCACGTAGCATGTCCTCCACTATCTGGTTGGTCCTTTCTATCTGTCCATCCGTCTGTGGGTGGAAAGCAGTACTAAAATTGAGTTTAGTGCCTAAGGCAGTCTGGAGTCCCTTCCAGAATCTAGAAGTGAATCTGGGGTCACGATCTGAGACAATGGATACTGGAACTCCATGTAGTCTGACTACTCTTTCACATACAAAGCTGCAACACATCCACACTCCAAGTGCTCTTAATGCAAGGAAGTGTGCGGACTTGGTTAAACGGTCCACAATAACCCAGATAGCATCAAGTCCACCACGAGTTCGGGGTAAACCCATGATGAAATCCATGCCGATGCTTTCCCACTTCCATTCAGGTATGTCCAGGGGCCTAAGTACACCCGCAGGACGACGGTGTCTGCTTTTACCTGTTGACAAGTGAGGCAGTGTGCAGCATGCTCAGCCACCTCACGCTTCATGTTTGGCCACCAAAATGACCTCTTCATGTCTTGGTACATCTTGGTTGCACCCGGATGTATTGTGTACTTGGTCTTGTGGGCTTCATCCATCAGTTTCCTTTTCAGCTCTTCATTGTCAGGCACACATGTCCTGGCTTGGAATAATATTCTTCCATCTTCAGCGATGGAGAAGTCTGGCTTGTCAGCTATGGTCTCCCTTACTCTGATTAGAAACGGATCATTAGCCTGTTGCTCTCTGATCTCGACAAAGATGTGGGTTGAGCTTAAGATTAGCCACTAACATCTTATCACTTCTCTTTCAATATTCAGATCTAGACTGGCGAATTGCTCTAACAATTGCATCTCGCCCATGACTAGACAGGATAATGAAGCTACTGGCTTTCTGCTAAGTGCATCAGCTACTGCATTACCTTTGCCTGGGTGATATTGAATGTTGAAATCAAAATCCTTCAAGTACTCCAGCCATCTCCGTTGTCGCATATTGAGCTCCTTCTGAGAAAATAAGTATTTCAAACTCTGTGGTCGGAGAGTAGACAATAAATTGTTCCCCATACAGGTAATGCCTCCAGATCTTGAGTGCAAATACCACAGCAGCTAGCTCTAAGTCATGGACAGGATAGTTAACCTCATGTGCTTCAATTGCCTTGATGAATAGGCTATCACTTTCTCATTCTGCATTAATACGCAGCCTAGACCGATTCCAGATGCATCAGTGTAGAGATGAGAATCCTGCGCCTTCGACTGGTAATGCGAGGACAGGTGCAGATGTCAACAATTGCTTGAGTGTCTGAAAGCTCTTCTCGCACTCCTTGCTCCAGACATATGGGGTTTCCTTCCGCGTAAGACGCGTAAGAGGTACAGCTATCTTGGAGAAGTCTTTTATGAACCGTCTGTAATATCCAGCCAGTCCAAGAAAGCTCCTGATTTCTGTGACATTGGTCGGCCTTTCCCAGTTGAGCACGGCTTCTACCTTGGAAGGGTCGACCGCGATACCATCCTTGGAAATGACATGGCCTAGGAACGACACCTCCTCGAGCCAGAATTCACACTTGCTCAATTGGCGTAGAGTTGATTGTCTCGCAAGATTTGCAGAGCGATCCTCAGATGCTCCTCGTGCTCTTCTTTGGTCTTGGAGTATATGAGAATATCATCAATGAATACCACGACGAACTTGTCGAGGTAGGGCCGGTAGATGCTGTTCATTAATTGCATAAAAGCTGCAGGAGCATTGGTTAGTCCAAAAGGCATGACTACAAACTCATAATGACCGTACCTGCTCCTGAAAGCTGTCTTGTAAATATCTGCATCTTGAATCCTCATCTGATGATATCCGATCTAAGGTCAATCTTAGAAAAGTACTTTGCTCCTGATATTGATCAAATAGTCATCGACACGCGGCAGAGGGTACTTGTTCTTGATAGTGAGATTGTTCAATGCCTGTAATCGATGCATAACCTCATAGATCCGTCCTTCTTCTTGACGAACAACAGGGTGCTTCCCAAGGAGAAGTACTTGGCCTAATAAAACCTTTTCTAGAAGTTCCATCAATTGCTCTTTCAACTCTTTCAATTCAGCAGGGGACATCCTGTAGGGTTGGCGTGAAACCGGTGCAGCTCCAGGTACAAGATCAATTGAGAAATTACATCTCTCTCGGGTGGAATGCCTGGCAGCTCATCGGGAAACACGTCTGGATATTCTTGCACTATGTGGATGTCTGATATCTTAGTTGCTTTCTTCTCAACTACAATTGCGGCGAGAAATGCCACACAGCCCTTTCTTATCATGTTCTGTGCCTTTATAGCAGAGACGAGGGACATGTGTCGCTTGTGCCTACGTCCTGTGAAGATTAGCTTAGGGAATTCACTAAAAGAAATTTTCCCTCTTCTACAATCCACGATAGCCCCATACGTGGATAGCCAATCGGCTCCCAGAATGACATCGTAGCCCTCCATGGGCATACAGATCAAGTCAGCTCTAAGGTTAAGTTCACCAACCTTAACATCAGCTAATGGAAATATTATTTAATTGAGCCTTTTCTCCTAGTGGTGTTGTGACAGATAATTCAAATGTCATAGATGCAGGTTTCTCATTTAGGGTATCAGCAAATGCTTGTGATATGAACGAATGCGTTGCGCCAGTATCGAACAAAACAAATGCTGAATGAGAAAAGACTGGTAGTGTACCTTCCACCACGCCACCTTCCTCGGTGGTCTCTACCTCTTGCAGGGCTTGAAGTCTGCCTGGCTTCTTTGGTCCCGCAGGACGCTTCTCATTTTCTTTCAGTAACGGGCATTCAGGGATCCGATGCTCTCGGCTCCCACAGCGAAGGCATGCACCTGCCTTCCTCCAGCATTCTTTGTCGCGTGTGACCAAGCTTGTCACAGTGTTTGCATCTGGGCTTGTGGTTCGGAGCAGTAGTAGTGGGGACTTTGGGCTTCCGCTCCTGACTTGGCCGTCAGTGATACTTAACGGCCTTTCTTGCCGTTAGTAGGCTTGCTCGATACTCGGAAGTTTGCTCCTTCCTGAACATTCTACCTTGATGCGCTCAGTGAGTTCAGTCGCATCTTCTAGGCATTGTGCTCTCCTGACCATCTCTGGGTAGGTCTGAATATCAAATGGTGCCAGCTGTGTAATATATGCGGGTCTAAGCCCGTTGAGGAACCTCTTCGCCTTCATCCTCTGAGTACTAACCAGATGATTGGCGTAGCGAGCCAATCGAGAGAATTGTGCCTCATATTCTGCAACCGTTAGGTTTCTCTGTTTCAGAGCGGCGAACTCGGCGGCTTTCCTTTCTGGACTCTTTCTGAAAAATATTTGGAGTTAATTGCTCCTTAAACTCATCCATGTAAACTGAGCATCCGCCCGTGTGGCCTCAATGGACTCCCACCACGCACGGGCGTCCTTTCAAGCTGGAATGTGGCAAGTAAAAGCTTATCTCCATCCGCGCATTGCATAACGCGGAAAATACGCTCAGTCTCCTTGAGCCAGTTCTCGGCCTCATCAGGGTCTGTTACACTGAATCGAGGCGGATTCAGGTTGCGGAAATTTCTATGTAAATCACCAGCTGCTCGGTTGTTGTTATTATTGTTATTGGCTCCAGCAGCCTGAAGTAAAGCTTGAGTGTTTTGCTGGATTGTGTGTTGCATGTCACGGAGTTGAGCACGCTCCACTGCCATTGTTTAAGTTCCTTCAAAGAGAATTTAAAATGTAAGTCTTGAGTTTGCACTAAGTTTGTGCGTGTGTGTGTTTATTTTATCTCATTACCACGGTTCTACCCTCTCTCATAGGTATGGAATTAGACTCTAGTCAAGTCAGGTCAACCTAGATCATCCATACTTAGAATAACCTTGGCTCTGATACCACAAAACTGTAACGTCCCGACGCGGAATATCGAGCGGGATTCCGTTATTAAATAGTACGAGCGAGAAATAAATATAAACCATTGCACAAATGGAAATAATACCAAACAACCTCATATCTCATTAATAATCCACAATCTCCATTACATCATCGTATCAGAACCAAAACTAGGCCCGAGTACTTTATTGAATCAACTATTACATCATGGACTAACTGACTCTATACTAACTAACAGACTACTACTAGATAGCAACGATGGCTGAAGGTCCCGTCCTGAGCATCTCCCTCAGTCCCGTCCTCGTATGTGTGGTCGTCTCCATCCGACTCGCCTGAACACATTAATAAATACGCAGGATGAGCGAATAACGCCCAGTAGGACTTAATATCTCATGACACAAGCATGCTTTAAATAGTTAATGTTTAATGGCATGTTATCTAGAAGTGAAAGTCATGTAGAGCATGTCACGATAACGAGAGAACGATTGCAACTGGCACAGGGAAAATAGTACAACGAGAACGATATAGAATGGCCATGTAACGATAATAACATGTAAATTGCACAACGTGCACTAGTAACGATCACGCTTGCACTTGTAGAGATAACAACTTTTGATTGTCATAGATTATCTAGATAGTAAACTGGCGCTGGATGCATGCCGTAACACATCCTATGATCATTTTAACACCCATGGGTACTGGCACTTTTCGGGCGCTCCTCCCAGGACCTGATCGGCCCTATTGCGCTGGCATTAGTCATTTCTTTTATCTTAGACAATCACACGAATGGCCATAGAGTACCAAGAAGAGATAAGATAGTACTAGATGAGATAGATGAGAGTGTAGAGAGAACGTGAACAGATGATAGGATATAGATAGTAGATGAGATAGGGACAATTTCCGTAAAACACGTGAAACACGATAGTACGTTTGCACAGCACCAGGTCGGGTGCCAGCAGTCTGGTAGAAGTCACAACCGCCCCTTATCCGTGCTGTGTGCACGGTCAGGTGGTCCGGTTGAACTCAAGACGAGAAGGCAAACACTAAGGCCATGGACCGTACTGTCCCTAAGAGTGTAACGGGTTTTAGGGTACAACCAGCTCGTTGACTAAGACGTGCGCCAAAGCCAAGAAGACTTACGGAGGTCTTGACAAGAGTCCCTGGTCCATCGAGAGTATTCCCGGTGGAGAGGTGGTCCAAGTCAGGGAAAGTGTGTAAAAACGGTCCGTCGTGCCTCGAGTGCTCGAAGGCCGAGGGAAGCGGTAACGTAGATAAAATGCGCGAGTAAAAACGGAAACAATTGTATTTACAAATAGGGTAATTTAGTCATTTATTTCGTAATTTACCGAATACATTATTGCATAATTTATCAAGGTCAAATGGCATTTAATAACGTTGTTTGTGTGTAAGTGTAAAGAAATCTTGAGGATATGACAAGTCGTGCAAATGTCATTTAAATAATTAAATGTATATCATTAATAACATTTATTTACCAGTCGAATTAATATAACATGGTTTAATCATGGCTAATTAAGGGTTAAATAGCCAAAACAGAGGGGTATGTACACAATTTAATAGTTCTGGCCGAAATCTTTGAACGCGACGGACCTACCCTCGCGATTCAAGTCGCGACAGGCGGCGGTCGGACGCGACACGGGGCCTGGCCGGTCTGGCCCGGTCCAGAGCGAATCACGGCGGCTCGTGCCGCCGCGTTCTTGACGCGACGGTCAATGGCCGACGCGACCCCATTGTTATCGCGGCGGGTCGCGCCGTCGCGATAACAGTGGGTTTGCTCTTTTTCCCTTTTTCTCAGGGCGAGTCTCTGTGATACAGGGACGTTGGAAATTCCATATAAAATAGTACGGTGATCCAAAAGCACGAAACCAGTTTTAAACGAAAGTAGACATGTTATCTATCAACATGCACGATTAATTTGAAAATAGACGAGGTTTAGACAAGCAGTTATTAGGTTACTTTTCGGTGACCTAAACAGGCACAGTCAGAGTTCAACGAATTAATTAGAGATGAATACATGATGAAAAATTATGAAACCAGCGGCGTTTGAAAGCTAACATGTAGTAGTATTTATGATAATTTTATGAGGAATGATGTCAAGTGTGCACGAGATAAAAAAAGAAACAACAAGGGTCAAGTGCACAGATCTGACAGATATTCAAAGATTTAATTCTCCCTTATGGGAGATCAAAATCAAGCATACCAGGCGTTTGAAAGCTAGTGGATGTATGTATATCTGAAATTTTATCATGGCATGAAAGCATGTACAGATTGGGAATTAGAGAAAACATGAGATTAGGGTTCATGGTGACGCAGGATTTCACGAATTTAATTCGCCCAAATGGGTGAACGAAATACCACGAACCATAGGTTTTTGAAGAGGTACATGAAGCTACCTAGGGTAATTATTTCACGATTTTTTCTGAGAGATTGCCTACCTTTTTCGTGAGTAAGAAAACCCTAGCTTAGATGACGAAAAATCTGAAAACCCTTCTTGTTCTAGCCTCCTCCTCCTCCTTGCTCCTTGTCTCCAGCCCTTCTCCTCTTTCTCCAGAGCTCTAGCCACGAAAATGGGCTGCTAAAGATGAGTTTTTTGATGTATATGGCCATCTATAGGCTCCTAGTCATTATAGAGTCCTCCTTTCCATTAAACTCTAAATTTCCTTCTTTATCTCCCACTTTCTCTTATTTATCCACCTAATGTGGCTAGGGAGAGAGCTAATTCGTGGCCAAAGGGTTAGGGTGTTGTAAGGACTCTTATTTAAGATATATATAAGTTATTTAGCATTTATCTTGACCCTTTCCTATTTATTTAATTAATTAGGTACGAATTTCACCTATTTACCTCTCATTCCATGATGGGCTAACCTTATTTGGGCCCATTTCATTGGGTTTGGGTTATTAGAGTAACCCATTAATAATTTAGCTTAATGGGTATTGCTTTAATTCCCTCTGTTTCTATTTATTTCCCTTTTATTCTAATTAATTGGTTCATCTCATTTATTTAAATAAATTTTTATTTTATTTGGATTTTAAAAATCAAGGGTGCTACATTCATACTACCCCAAAACATGAAACATAACTTACAAGATCATTAACAGTCATGCTCACAATTCATGGGGTACAATATTTCCCACATCCCCAACACACACCACATTCATCCATACACCACAATTGACTGTATATATAGAGTATAGGATTACCATATACCTCATCACGGAAACCATACCGAAATTAATGTATAAGAAGGGCAGAACAGCTCACTGTTCTGTCCAGAGGAACTTGGCGGCAGTCTCTGGCTGACTCAGAGTCAGCGGATGTGGCCGATGGACGCCCAAGCATGATCTGGGCGTCAGGACCTTGCCGTCGAATCAGGTCTGTTCAGAACATAGACCCGAGCTCTGAAACTTGGGTGAATGGGAGGGTCTAGGACTCGAGGAAAAATGCTCAAAAATCATAAAACCGACCTAGACTCATAAGGGAACACCATGGCTAGTCACTTGCCTTTCAAAAATTCCTCCAAGGGATCTAGGGCTCGGTGAAGACCTCCTTGGGCAGTCCCAAGAAAGTTGCAGAAAGGCCTCCAAGATCACCTTCCTCCGGGTTCTTGGATGAGCTCCACAGCAAGGGGACGATGGGGATGTCTGCTCCTTTGCTCCAGCTTCCTCCTTGTCGTGGAAGAGGCGGATCACCTCCAGGGGGTCGGATTTTTGGGTGCTAAGGTGGGGTTTTCTCACAGCTTTTCTCTCTAGGGTTTTTCTTCTCTTTTTCTCCTCTTACAAGGGTAAAGGGAAGAGTGGGGAGAGGCCATTTCGGGTTCAGACTTAAGGAGGGTCTCTCTCCACTCACTAGGGTGATAGGACACCCTCAGAGCCGTTGGGGGACATCCCCAATGGTTGGCCATGCCTTGTTTCAGAAGCTTGCAGCTCTGCTGCGCATGCAGGCCAGAGAAATTGGCGTCCACATCGCTGGACGCCAGGATTAGTGTTGCGTCCATGTCTGGACGCTGACACCAGCTAAACGGCCTGGGCTTGACGCCAAGGTGGCCTTCGGCCAGAACTCCAAATTATGCAGAAAACCATGCATTCCATGCATATACATGCAATATACATTGGTATCGTATCCACACTACCATCATGCAATACATACATTATTAAACTTAATATAAACACATGCACACGTAATTATACTATTAATACGTACTATATTACATACATACCCAAGCACAAAACACACTCATAATTAAAATAATGCGACGGAAATTTCGAGGGCCTTACACCTAAAGTGCAGTACAATACATGGACGAAAGTAAACACACAACAAGACTCCCTAAACAAACAGAAATGGAAGGATAGATGGAAAATAGTAACATACAAAACATACCTGAGGTCGTGTCCCCTCCGGTCGGTGCAACAACGTCGCGATAGACCTGAAAGCAAACACATAAAAATAAAAGGAAAATCCAAACCCTAGAGGGATTCTAACAAAAGGAACACGCATCAAGAAGACATGTCAGCACTCTCAGAACAGGAACAGGGTGAAGGAAGAGGAGGATCGCATACCTGAAGTCGCGTCCGCCATTATGGACGCGATCGGGACGCGACCACGGGATCCGTCGCATTCACAACAGAGAGTAAAAAAACTAAAAACACAGAACTACACCTAACAGGGTTCTACAAAGCACTTTAATAGATAACATGGTAGGAAAACAAGCAAAATCAATGAGGCTAGCATTGAAGGTCCATCGTGATCGCCATAATGTATAATCCCAGGTTGTGTACCCCTCGAGACACACACATGTTTTAAAACCAACTTAAAAGCATGGAAATATGATGTGATTGCCACATCACAAGTTGCCATGAATAAGCATTACTAGGCTATTGTTGCTAGGAAGGGGGTGAGAACAGGGACACTTAGTTGTGTCGGGACGGGGCTCCCCGTCGCGATGGAGACGATCTCGCGACACCCAGCCACGGGCGTTCTTGATGTCGCGACACCCGTGAATGCCGCGTTCTCTATAGTGCGGGAGAATGTTGGTATGGACCTTCTTCTTGCCCTCCAGTCGGCCATAGGACAAGAGCCCCTCGTCGATACTTGCTGAGGAGCCTGCCAAAGCAATGAAAACAACAAAATAAACCCTGTTAAAACATATTTAAGCATAGTATCTATCCAAAAATGAAATAAAAAGGAAGAACATGGAGGGAACGAACCTGGGGCTGGTTTTTAAACCCCTTGGGTGTATAAAAAACATGGGTAGGAAAAGGGAAATGCGTCCTATCTAAAAGAAAACAGTAACATGGATGCAAGAGAAATGAGAGGGGGAGGGAAGAAAGAGCCCTAATAGGGTGACTCCCTAGTATTGGATGATGTCCTCAGTTCATGCAGAAGCCATGGAAGAAGCAGAAGTTGCCTCCCTCAACCACCTAGCTTCAAATGAGATGAGAGTGCATGGCTGGTGAATAGAGTGGAAGAGAATGTGAGAGAAAGGGTGAGCCACGTGCTAAGTGTTGGGTCTGGAGAAATATTGGCAGCACTTCGTGGCAAAAATGGGCTCTCCTCTCCACTGAGGAAGGAGCGGCACTTAAATAGAGAATGGGAGATATTATCCCATACATGGAGATAAATGACCCAAATAATGAGATAAAAGTCAAGTAAATCAGTAGGAGAGTCCAAGGATGGCCTCAGGTGCCCTAGAACCCCAAATCATGCATGGATGGTTGGGAGGTTGCATGGAGATAAGGATAAGGCCATTGGAGGATAAATAGGAGGTTTGTTGCGGAGGCCTGCGCACGCGGGGCTTTTTACAACAGATCGTAGGGCGCGACAAGGACTGTCGCGACGGCCAAGATGGTCGCGACCATGAGTGCACGGCATGGACTGTCGCGACGGACAAGTGGGGCGCGATAAGGCTACTGTGGCGCCACGACCCATCGTGTTAAGGAAATTGAGTATTCTAAAAATTGGCCAATCATGTGGGAAAATAATGAGGAATTAAAGCTCATGGACTCTTTGAAAAAGGATAATGGATGGGATAAAGTGAACTTGGGCACCTTAATGGGCTCAAAACAAGGTTAATAGATGGCTCAGGGTGAGTGACCAACTTGGGGCTCAATAAGAGAACAAGAAATACATTTCAACTTATGGGCCAAAATCGGGTGTCTACACACACCAACTTCCTAAATGTGGCTGGTGTAGGAATACGTGGTGGCATCACATACGTAGTGGAAATGATATATTTAATTTTAAACCATGATTTCCACACTTTGTTATCAGAATGGGATGATGTTTGGGTGCATGATTCTCATACAATGATTTAAGGGTGAGACCATCTCACCTAGGCGTGATCATAGAACCCTTGAAGTCTAGAACCTGGCCTGTCAGAAGAAGGAACTCTCACGCCTCCCTCTAGTGGAGTCCACACGGTGACAACCAGGGACGACGGCTCCTCCTCTTGCTAGCGTCTCCTCCTCGTCGGGGCTGCTCCCAGTAGCATCTCCTCTACGTCTCCCCTCTACTTGGCCCGCAGTAAGCAGCGACAACAACAAGACGTAGCAGCAGCAAGAACAGCTAGTGCTACTTTACAAGCAGTAATATGTAGCACCAGTAATAGTAGAAGTAGCTGCTGAAGCAAGGAGGAAACCTTCTACTTCTCCTTTCTCTCCAAGAGAGGCAGCTATGGGATGGAGACGGTGGTGTGGAGGAGAGGAGAGTGGAAGAAGAAGAGAGAGAGGGTGATGGAAAGCCCTCAGCTTATAGGGTTCTCCCACACCTTCTATCTATATAGGGTCCATTTTCAACCCTTCATAAGACCCTCACATCTCTCGGACGTGCGTGGTATGGCTGAGGTACTTGCATCCATACCTGCCCTGCATTGATGGCAAGACAGACTGTCGCTTATCATAACTGGCGACAATGGTCAGTACTACCAGGACCCTCTTGGAGGTAGTCAACCATGCCACAAGGATGTCTTGGTGACAATCAACCGTGTCGCCAGGACCATCCTGACACGGACTGTCTTAACTCCATCCTTGGTCAGAAAAAGCCTATTAGATAACTCTTATCCAATCCTCATATAGTCGTCGTGTCAACCACCTTTTTATGTGACCCTCTAGGCCCAATACTGAGCTGGCCATGAGTGCATCCGTCAGAACTCTTCTGACTTAGTGAATCATTTCTCTATAATGATTCACTCAACTCATCGACTACGGACATATTAAGCCACTATGTCATAGTCCCCAGACAGTACAGGAGGATCAAATCCATTGGACCTTTCTGCCCATAGTTATCATATATCTATAGTCCCTCATCCATCTAATAGCAGAGACCATATATAGGGCAAGGTACTGTCAGGTCTATACAGAATCCATTCGGTTCTCACTCTTTTAGATTCTCTCGGATAACTTTTTCTCTCTCAATCTGATTGACTCTGGCTAGGGATTTTTCAGAGCAAGACCACATGGGATATTCCTCTCATGATACTGAGAGTGGATGATCCTTTTTGTGACACACAATTGCCTTCATAAAGTTCACTACCATTCCCAATAACTGGCCATACTAGATTTGGGACTTCCAACCTAAAAGTCTAGCATCAAAAATAGAGTACTCAAACAAGACATCCTTGGTGTCTCAGTCCAAAGACCAGGTACACAACTAGGACCTTGAAATCGCTATCTGACAATCAGGTATCATCAACCACACAACATTCTTAGAGCGGATCATTCAGTGAACTCATTCTCTAATGAGCATCTGTACCATATCCCAAGTGTCTCCACACAAGTAGCTATGAGACCAGCTACCTCCATCATATGGACGGGTATATAGTACACCTCTATCCAATTATCTCGATGTCCTTCTTGAGTAACCTATGACTAGGAATTTTTAGGATCTTTGTTTAAAGAGAATTGGTCTCATTATCATGATCCAATTCTCATTTCATATATCCATGGACATCCATCATATATACATCATCACATGCATGTAATATATAGTAAGAAAAGCTATTAATATTATTACCAGAAGAGAATAGTACAAGATTACAAGTGCTATCACTAATGTGAATTGGCTTGTAGGGCACTCATAACTAGCAATCTCACACTTGACCTAAAGCCAATCGCCAACATGTCTGATCCCCATTAGACCTCGATGTCGCTCAAAAACAATCTGAGTCAACGGCTTTGTCAATGAATCTGTAATGTTATCTTCAGATGGAACTCTTTCCACTACTACATCACCATGGGCCACGATCTCTCTGATCAAGTAGAACCTCCTCAGAACATGCTTGGACTTCTAATGAGACCTAGGTTCATTTGCTTGGGCATCACCCTGTTGTTGTTGTAGAACAATGAAATTGGCATTCCATGGACAGACACCACTCCTAGATGTAGATGCAGATTTTGACCATCTTTGCAGAATACATCCATAACCCATCAGGCCCATTAGGCCCTTTGAGTGTTTAGCCCATCTTAAGATCCATGTACACCCATGCATTGGTGACAAACCCGATTGTCACTCATATGCTCTAGAAGGTAATTTGTTGCCACCGATATCATTCTAGCGGTAGGCCTGATTGTCACTGAGAGTATTTGAGTGGCAGTATTCTGTGCCGCCAACACTATTTTACCGCCCGCATAACCACCCATGATCTCCATTCGGAGCGTGTCTAAGCCTGCTCTATCACTTCTCTTGATCATGGGGAGTGGGGACGCCATGTTGGCAATCCCAAGACCTTGTCAAACTCCTTGTTGGAAAATTCCCATTGGTATAAACCTTTTAAGAGGATAGCCACCTGGCAATCTGTGTTTCTTCATGGTAACGGGAGTTGCCACCGATGACCCTTTAATACCCCCAAATCTACAACTAGGGGTGGGGGGGGGGGGGAGAGGCCAATTCATTCAAAAGGGTCACTGGGCTGCCATTTTTCAAAAGAAAGGAAGAAGTCTTCATAAAGACACCAAGGAGGGAGGGTGCTGCTATGGCTGGACCTTTTTCTCCTTCTTCACCAAGCAACATTCTTCTGACCCCAAGGCTCAGCTCTACACAAGGGACCGGCCTACTTCCTCCCCTTCCTTTCATCTCTTGCATGCATTTTCATTTACACTCACAAACATATACATTCAAATAGTCATTTCTTCAACCGATTAGAGAGAGGTTTTAAAAGAAAAGGAGGGAGGGAAACAACCATAATCTTTGGTCATTTGCCCTCTCAAACCTCAAACTAGTATGATTCCCTCCGTTTGCATGCATGTGATCTTGCATTTTGGACACTTACTACATTGTCTCAAGATAATAGGCTTTATCATTTGTCTATCTTACAGGAAGGATGGAAAGAAGACTCATCATGGAGCCCTCCTTCTTGGTTAGCTGAAGAAGGAGGAGCGGACGAACCTATTCTTAACCGTGTGAAGGCTTCAACTTGATCAATACATTCCTTTGGGTGGAGGTTAAACACCCTGACGATCACTTCATATTTTCCTATCTTATACAGAAAACATGCTAGAAGAAGAGTATGTGAAGATCTGCGTACCACCACCTTCAAAAAGGGTCGACCAGGGGTGAGCCTTTAAGGAAGAAAGAAACACCACTGGGGACGAACCTCCAGCTGTCTACACCCTCTGGTAATCAAGATGGGACCACTACTGCACACCATGGTGATCTCAGGTATTTTCTTCATGTTAGATAGTTCTTTTTCATTGCCTAGCATTTCACTGTATGGATGACAGCAGTCTTTAAGTCGCCTGACTCTCTAGTAACAAGCTTTAGCGTCGTTCACATATATGTTAGCGGCATGCTTCACTGTTGGCAGACTATTTTTAGCGACAACATCGATTATCACCAGTGTGTTGTAGCATCATACAGTAGTGTTTCTCACTTTCCTTTTGTTGTATTCTGATTTATGTATATATATGGTTGATCCATGCTATTGTTGTTGCAGCTTTCTATTGTTTTCATCATAGTTTTCCATCTCCTATCTCACTTTCTTTCACCCTCGTCTCACAGTGGTGTGTGGGTGAGAAGAGAAACCTCTCCAAACATTTTCTAGGATCACCCTCTATTTGGTTATTGGCCCCCCACTTGAGGATCTTCCCTCTTGAGTGGCTTTCGATCAGGTCCAGCAGAAACTCCAGAAGTCCCTACATATCTATGGATTCCCTCATGGCGCGCGGCAAGAGAACCTTTACCCATTGTCTAGAACCCAGGTTGTGCACTGTGAGAACTCGCGTTTACACTGTGTGGCCATATCTATTGTTCACTCTCATCCTGAGGGTCATATACCAAGACAAATAATTAACCAGATTCATCTTTAAAATCTGACTGGACCATAATCTATGAACAATCTCAGTTACCTACATTGGCGATATAGTCGGTTGTCGTCTATTTTCTTGTAACGGTAATGTACGTCATCGTCAGTCTTTCCAGAACGACAACTGTAATAGCCCTAGATATTTATGCCCAATAAGGCTCCATATCCAAGTCCACCTCCCGCGATAAGACCCAAGTCTCGCAAGGGATAATGCGCACAAGTGTCCAGTAAGAATATAAAAGACTACAACACTATATAAGACATAAGAAAGTACATGTGCTCATACCTGTATACAACAATGTACAACCGTCCCATATTACATGTGCAAGAGAAAACTACAACTACCTGGGGCATACCCCGAGAGAGCACAAGCTCACACAACACTATTAACTCTACTGCTGGTGGTACAAGTTACCACAAATGCCTCTGCAACCCACACAAATGGCTAACATATGAAAAGAGCTGTAAGGGAGTGAGCTCAACAAGTCACTGGCTCAATAAGGACCTCCCAGAAACAACACTCAAAACAGAGGAGGCCTCAACCCCACAGGGTCTCACTGGAAACATCAATAGCTAAACCATATCATGCTCACAACAAACATGACTAACAACAACTAAAACATAATCACACTAGCTAACACGAAGCTCGAAAGGTAAAAGTAACAATAGGACTAGCACAGCACACTAGTCCGCCCAACAACTGAAATGCCTAGGCCACAAGCCTCATAGGCAAACCACTACAACAACTAGTTGCCTAAGCTACAAGCTTCACAGGCAACCTACTCATGTAGGGTAACAGGACTGACATCAGCAAGCCAATCCACCACACACTAAAACCATAATCGAAAGCTTACTCAAAGAAGGTAAGATACAACAAGTGGAAGGTCACACCACAGGACCTCCATGAAACACTAGTCCACCTCAACACCTGAAGAAGTGGGTACATGACGTACCACAACACAAAGCTACCCACGAAGAGTTCAGGTACCTACTACCACAAGGTACCACCATGGAATCACAACCACAACTGTGCCACCACCAAGGCACACCCCAACGGGTAAAACCTCAACCAACGAATCACACACACAAGCCACAACCAGTGGCAAAGCACGAGTCTGAAAGGAGTGACGCCAACACATGGGAACTAACTACTGGTTCATGACGTTAGTATCCAACCGGGCAACACAGCACAAGAACCACCTCTCAGTCTCGTCGGCACGGACACACAGTCCAACTACAACTCCACAAACACACAGAGTGAACCAACCAACAGTGGAGACCAACCAACACCGCACCTGCAGACTACACAGCTGCAGGTAGGTCCATGCGTGGCACCTTTCGGGACTCCGGCCCGAGCTCCCTAAAGTGAGGCAGTAGAAACACAAAACTAGCTGGGTACCAGTACGTCTACTAGTGTCCATCCTCCAACCATGAGCGCGCTACAAGCAACTGCACACCCACAAACATGTCGCTACCCTAAGTCGTCTTTCCCTCAGCCGGACGTACAACTCAAACACAGGAGTGAGGGTGTCAAGGAAGACGACTCAGACCTCAGTGGTACACACCGTACCGGGAACACCCCGAGGACAATGTGCCTGGCTCACACAGAATTGGGGTACCCGACTGAATAGGTATTCCGGAATAGGCGTCGGACCACTAGACTCAACAAACACACAATCCACGATGTATACTTATACAACCTTTATTCGTAAACCACGGTATACAAGGGTCAGGATTAGCTCATCACCGGTCACCATGTGACCTTCAAGCCAACCTACACCGATACATACTTGGACCACAATGACCCATAATAACCTTACCTATCATTGGTCACCTCATGACCTCCATAGCAACATACTACACCTTGCACATTAACCACTTATTTAATACCATAACATAAACAATATAAATCACAAGCTATCTAAATACTAACTCTTAACCCTACACATGCTTTACTAACATTAACCATCTACGACTGCTTTCTTTTGGAATGGATCGGATGGCTCTCATCACCGGCACTGGGTTGCCTAGCACATCATTCAACGTCCCAAGCAAGAGGGTGGGCTGGGTTTCGAAATTTACAGCATGTGCAATTATCCCTTGCGGTCAAACAATTTGGAATATTCAGTATGGTTCTTCCATATGGTCTGTCTATGCCAGGAGTCATTTCCACAAGTCCAACTTTTCCAAATCTCGGGCATGCCCAAAACAGATCTACTTGGCTGCTAAGAGTATAATCCAGAGTAACACTCGGTGGATCCATGGCAGGGGTGATAAAATTCACATTTTGAAGGATATTGGTTGGGTGACCGGCCCCTTTCTAAGTATTTTCCTGGTTCTTTTCAAGGTGGTGGTATTTCCTTGCAAGAGGTAATCAATGATCTAGCACCCTTTGAGGGGGGGCCTTACCGGGTGCTTTCTGTAGGATCGAGTGATTAGGTGAAACATATCTAGAAGGGGGGGTTGAATAGATCTATTGCCAATTTTTGCGGAAGCTTAAGAAAATGAAAACTACTTTGACTCAGAGATCTAATCACAAAAACAATTTTCAGATCTAAAGTGTGAGTGTATAAGAGGAGGTGTGAGACAATTAGGCAATTAGTGTGAAACCGCAATCCTATGCAATCATCTAGCGCAGATCAACAATTCAAACCATTGCACATATGATTTTTTAGGTGGTTTGGAAATCACACCTGTGATCCCTACATCCACCCTCACACAGTGAGGACACTCTACTCAAAATTTGAGTACAACTCACACTGGTGCATGATGACTCCAACACACTTGAGTTAGAAAACTCACACATAAATTCCAGAACACAACTGCTCCAGAAACTGAGCACACTTGCTCAAACACACACTGAGTGTTCAACTCACCAAAACCGAGCTCAATTTCTCACAAAACACAAGCTAGATCAAGACCAACATAAATCAGATCCTCTAGCAATGATCTGATCCAAGGCACATTCATTCACAGAAACTTGTGCAACACTTCATGCACAAATCTCATGGATGAATCAGAAGAATAACTTCAGAATTGTAAGAAATAGTTACAGTATTTGTGTTCTTCGATGAATATTCCTTGCAGAAGGTTGAATTGAAGAGATCTGGTGATGCTTTCAATCACTTGGCGATGCTCTACTTCAATTGCCTCTGAATCACCATAAAATTCTCTTCAATTGCTTGCTTCTGCTGGATCTACTCCCTTGAGAAGTGCTTCAACTTCTTCTTCAGAGCTCTCCTTCACTCCCTCGTGCTTTCCAAGGAAGTAGATGGATCACCACAGCAACGAGAAGAGAAGGAGAGGGAGATTCCTCCTTTTGCCACCAAAAGCTTTTTTCTGGAATCTTCTGGAGGTCTCCTGTGTCTGGGGGTCAATAATTAGCGGTATATATAGCCCCATAAGTCCAATTGTACCCTTAGGGTGCGTGGGCACACGATCCAAGGCAAGTTCCTTGAACCCCAAGTAGCCACGTGTGTAGAGGAAACAAATGTTGAGACTTCAGCCGGAGTGTGTCGACACCACCACTGAGTGTGTCAACACCCTATCCTAGGCAGGCAAAATGATCTCCTAGAAGCTGGGACAAGTGTCGACACAACCACTGAGTGTGTCGACACTACTTGACCCTGTCTTCAGAAATGGCTTCAGGGACAATAAGCCAGTGTCGACACCACCAATGGATGTGTCAACACTACCATGACAAAAGTTGTATAGCCCTGAGAATTTAACACATAAGCCATTAGCACAAGGTATTATCATCAAAGTATGAAGTGTAAAATATTCAAAACATGTTGTTTGGGCATTATTATTATATAAATGAGGTATGTAACATGTTCAACACATCAAGCACAAAATCACAAAATGTCATCATCAAAACTAGAAAGAGGGGGATATTAAAACCACACTCAACCCAACATTCTCCCCTTTTTGATGATGGCAACATTGAATCAACATGAAAATTTGATTTTCTTAAAAAATGTGATTTAAGCCATTCTTTCACAAAATCCCAAGCACACATAATGTATGACAATGAAATTCAACGTCTTCATTTACTTCATCAGTTGTCATTGAAAGAGAGTTTCTACAAAATATGACAGTTGTCACAACCAAAACAAAATGTTACTAACAAGCATCCCTTTTCAAAATGAACCATACAAAATATGACAATCACATCCAAAAAGTTTTTGCTAACAAGCACCCTTTCACAACATGAACCAACCCTTCTCCCCTTTGACATCATCAAAACAAGAGAATCTATCAAGGATGGAGGTGGAGGAGGGAGAGGGGGTAAGATAGACTCAATAGACTGCATTCTGGCGTCCAAAGCACATAAGTTTGTTGTCAATTGAGTTTGTTGGTAGACAAATGAGTATGCAACAATTCTTCCATTCGTTGATGATTATCATGAATGTGCTCTTGATGTGTACTGAGATAAGTTGGAACTTGAGATGAAGTTGAAGATGAGCTCTACACATTGCTTGATGGTTGGATATTCCGGAGCTCACCCTTGAGTTCTGTCATCCTAGTCAATGTGAGCTAAGAATGCTTCATTCTATCCATATCATCAACTAAGTGAGGAAAACGACAGTCGAGTCTTAGACACAAGTGAGAGAGTCTCTTGACTGTTGAAAAGATCTCGCTGAGTGTTAGCTAAAATTCCTTGGAGAACTGCTTCAAGCTTGTCTTGAAGTCCTTTCATTTGGACACAAGCATCTCCTAAGGTGCCAATAAGTCTGTTGAATCTATGAGTTGCATGTTCTGCTAGCTCTTTCTATCTAATGAATTGACCATTAACTGTATTTTCCAACTGTTGAATGTGAAGCTCAAATCCGTCGGCCAGTTGCAGTATAGAAGAATTGAGAGTGGCAAACTTTTCTTCAAGAAAGGTATGCAGCTCTGGTGGAACAGAAGGTCCACCAGTAGAAGTAGATGCTGAACCAGTGAATTGGTGAAAGAAGGATGGAGGATCCACATCATGAGGTAGAGGTGAAGAACCATGAAGTGTAGGTGAAATGTGTATATCCTGTGGAACTTGGACCTCAACCTCAGATGGGGGCTGAACATCTTGATCAAGCTGTGGTGACTGAACAGGAAAAGGATGTGCCTCTCCTTCACGTGCAGCAGGTGGCTCAACAATTGGCCCTCGACAAACTTGAGCACGCTCAATCCGGAAAGCCCATAAATTTTTGCAAATGTTTCAAACAATAAATATTGTTTTATGGAATAGATTGAACTTTTTCATTTGCAAAAGAAACACCAAAATTTTTGAACACAACAGTGAGATGAGCAGCATATGGCAGTGACCTATGAAGGTCCTTTCTGGTTGTTTCAGACAAAATTTGTGTCATGATAGGATGCAGATTGACTTTGATATCCTTCTTCATACAATACATGACAAACCTCTGAATATCTGAGAGCATGTCCATTCACCACCTTGTGGTGTGATAATTGTGGTGAGAATGTGATGAATTAACCTAAGGACAGGTGGAAATGTGTTTGCATTGAATCTAGTTACATGGGTTTGCCTGAAATCCGTTTGATCATGAGGGAGACCAGTCAGAAGGGTGTATGCTTCATGCAAATCAAATTCAGATTCATGGTAATCTTCCCCTTCATCAGGAATCTTGAAAAGTGTAGAAGCCAGCTCAGTTGATAAGAGAATAGAAAACCCCTTTCACTTCAAATATAAAACCCTTTGGTACATCAGTCAAATTCATGTAAAATTCTTGCACCAGCCTAGGGTAGTAGAAGTGCGAAATTCAGAAATAAAGTGCAGCCAGCCTTGAAACTTGAAAAAGTTGATGAAATCAGGAAATGCACTGGCAAAGTCCTCATCTTGCAAATCAACTGCTCGGGGCTTAAGAATGGGTTTTCCTTCAGAGACTATCTTGGAAGGTGTAGCTTTAGAGGGATTAGAAGAACCAGATGAGGTGGAGGAAGATTCCCCTAAACCTGAGGCACTGGTTTCAAAAGAACTGGAGAAGCTTCCTCGGGGGATGACGAGGCACTTGGGGGATTGCCATGACCAGAGGATGGCAACCTACCTCGCTTGGAGTGTAAGACCCAGTTTCCCGGCTTCCCGTCCGGCGCTTGGGATGACTGGCCACTGACACGTTCAGGCTGGGTGATGCGTTGGTATCGCGTCGGGGGTGCCTGACACGACAGTCATCCGTGTCGCGGCAAGTTTGTGGGTCGCGTGTTGGTCGCGCCATGGTTCTCCGTCGCGTCTTGCTGTTGCGCCGGTCAACGGGCCGCGACAGTGTTTTGTCGTGTTGCATTGTCCGGTCGTCTGACGCCTGTCAGGGTGGCAGGTGTGTCAGTACGACCTGTCATGTTGTCGCGGCGCCCGTGGGGGGGGCGTTCTTCTCGCGGTCCATTGACCCGTCGCGTTAAGGTTGTTAACGCGACGCGGCAGTCCGTCGCATTCTGGGTGCCGGGCGCTTAAGGCGCAGGTCGGCTACCCCTTCCCTCTCTCTCTTTTTCTTCCCTTCTCCTCTCCTCCGGTGACCTCTTCCCCCGCTCTTCTCCCTTTGTGTGTTTCAGGTGAGGAGGAGGGCCGTGCATTGTGTCCCGTGTCGTGGAGCATGCGTGGAGCGAGGAGGAGGTGTTCTTCCTACGAGAAGGGCCCTACGGGGTTCGGTTCTTCGTTTAAGGTAGGGATTTCTTGTTCCTTCCCAATCCGCGTGGTTGGGAGTCCTCGGGGTTTGTAGTAGTATAGCTTTACAGCTTCCCATGCTCCCCTCCCGTGTGTGCATGTTTGTATGGTTCTGGGCGGCCCGAGATGGAGCATCCCTGGTCTGCCTCCCGACTGATGTCGCGGGCCGCGGTGCACGTCGCGACATCAGTAGAGGCATCGCCCAGTCGGGCGCGACCTTATCGCGGTTCGGTTGGTGGTCGCGATAAGGGTCGCTGTCGCGACCTAGTTTCCCATCGCGCCTGTGGGGGCGCGACAGTGCCTGTGCTGCCTCGGGTGGTTTCCGTGGCCGATTTGTGTGTCGGCGTGTGCCCCAGGGCAGGCTTTGCCTTAGGACCTTCTGGTAGGGAACGTGGCTGGTTGCCTCCTTCCATTCAGTGACCGAAGGTGACACCTTCATGGCCGTGTCCTGGCAGCGGTGCCAGGAGGGTCGTGTCTGCGTAATAATCGATGGACCGGCGGTCAATCGATTATTAGCAGAGCGATGGGTTTCCATATGTCCGGTGGTGTTCCGAGGTTCTAGCCATTCGTACGTGCCTTGGTTGGCCGACGACCCTTTTGAGGATCCATGCATGCCTCTCGCTCACTGGGCTTGTCGCGTGTTACAAGCCAGCAGTTCAGTGTGGTTTTGTTGTAATAAATGGAAATAACTAACTACAACTCTAAGATGACATAGGACTCGAGGGTACTCCTGGCTTCACTCTTGGTCATTCCCTTCCTCGTGAGTGTATGTGTCATCCTCGGTCTCACCTGAGAACACAACATCAAATAACGTGGGGTGAGCAATAATGCCCAGTATGACTTAAATCTCAGGCTCAAGCAGACTTTAAATAATTAACACATTAACGCAGTGTATCTAAAGATAGCAGGTACAAGATAGTGAAAATATAGCAAGAGATAGCAAAACAGGTAACAGGATAGCACATAGCACGAGATCGAGTATAGTTTCCAAAAATAGCTAAGTATCGAGTATAGCATGAATAGTAGGATGGTCATAGCACAACTAGCACAAGTATAATAATAGCACAACAAGTATAGCACTATTTGTCATTCTAGACATCGATAGAGTATAGCACATTTTGTGTTTTTGATTGTCATATAGATAGTCGATATAGATAGCACTTGAGTGTAATGCCAAACACTCTGATCATTTAACTCCCATGGGCACTAGCACTTTCGGGCGCTCATCCCAGGACCAGATCGGGCCCTTTATATATTGCCAGGCATTGGTTATATTGTTTATCTTTAGACAATCAGTCAATGGCCAATATAGAGTACCAAGAAGTAGATGAGAGCACTAGATGAATAGACGAGATAGTGGAGTGAACGTGAATAGACGAGCGAATAGAGTACAGATGAAAGCTAGTAGACATTGCACGTAATGCGACGGGTAAACAGGCGATAGTAACAGTTGCACAACACGCGCACGTCGTATTGGCAGTCAGGTGGAATTCACGATCTTCCCGTTGGCCATGTTATAAACAAGTCCAGAGGTCCGACGTGATTCAAGGTAAGAGCAAACTTCTAATAGCCGTTTGGATCATATTGATCCCTAAAGGGTATCATAGGCGTTAGGGTACAACCTGCTCGTCGACCATGTGGGAATCCATGATCAGAGGAGACTTACGGAGGCCTTGTGCAAGGGTTCACTAGTTCGGCGAAAGGAATATCCGACGGAGAGTTCACCACAAGCCAAGTAAAGTGTGTATGAAAACAGGTGCTCGACGTTCTAGAGGAATTCTAGAACAGTGGAGCGTCGATATCGGTATATAAACAACGCAAGAAACGAATACAAGTCCTTTAAAATAAGGCAAGTAATGTACTTTATTTCAATAAATTACCATATACATTATGAGAATATTTTTGCAAGATTTCAGCCATATATGGATGGTTCATGTGTGGTATGTGTAAGAGAAATCATAGCTAGAAATAAGTCGTGAATATGTATTTTAAAGCATTCAATATAGCTCCATCTTAAAACAGGTGTTTTTACTGCATGTGTGACAGGAACACTTTTTATGGGTTTTCTTCAAAAATCCTGTGAAGGCGACATAGGCCAGTAAGGATTGTGACAGGGGTAGGGCAGGTAGCGACAGGGCCTGCAAAGGGTCGCGACAGGGCTGTCTGCTCAGGCGGCCTGAACGCGACGGAGGGTACTGTCGCGTTCAGAACGCGACAAGAAAGGTGTCGCGATGGGCTTGAGAACGCGACCTGTCGGGCCGTCGCGTTCTCAGGTCCGTGGACTGAGTCTGACAGAGCTATGATTTGTCTTGGATTGCGGTCCAAAAACTTGTCTTTTTGACACAGGGTAGTTCAGAAAATCATAACTAATTGTATAGTCAACAAAAAATCATGAAACTAGTTTTAAATTGATCTAGGCACGCAAGGGTACTTCAATAATATAAATTTGAAAACAATCATGGTATCGAGGTTCTAACAAGTTGAACAAGAACAACTTGATTGTAGGTGCAGCAGAGATGATGATTAATTCGAGCAACATGCTTGATAAAAATTAGGGCTTTTAGGGGCGAAAGTTCCCTAACGATCATCAGTATCTCCCATTAAAATTTCAAGCATGGGATTTAGTATTCATGGAGAACAAGAATTATGAAGAGGGTTCGGGGTCAAGAGAGTTTGAAACTTCGAAATTCAAGAAGAAAATATGGCTTAATGGAAAATTATGAAATTTGAGGGTTTTGTTCCTGATGCATGGAACAATCTACAGACGAAATATTAAGATTTTGCTTGTGAGATGCCTACCTTTGACTCGATTTATCTTCTAGGGCTTAGAACTCCAAGAACGACGAAGAAGCTCCAAGAACTCCTTCTCCCCACGAGATCCTCTCCTCCTTGGCCTCTTCTCCACGTCCAACAACCTTTGGCAATGAGCTAGGGTCGTCCAAGAGGATTTAAGAGGTGTATTTATATAAACACAGTTTCCTATTCCTACTACTACTCAAATTCCTCTTAATTCTGAGATTTCCTAACTCCACCTTTCCTCTCTTGCTTTCCAATCTCTAATTGGGTTAGGATAGTATCTAAATTCGTGCTGGACTATATGGGGTAGGTTTAGGAATCCAATTCCAACTCTAATTGTCACTTTATTGCTTTAATAACCCCTTTCCAATTATGATATAATTAAACTCAGAATTTAGGGTATTTTCTATTATTCTCCCCTTGCAAATTCATATTTTTGACCCAATAAATTCTAGAGGATCCATTAAGCAAATCCCATTACTCTTTTCCATTTAATGGGTTTATTTAATGCTCTTTTATTTAAATATCCATTTAGCTAGGTTTTAATTCTTTATTTAATTTTTTATTTTTTCGTAAAAATTCAGGTTGCTACATCGTCCTCCTCTTAAAAGAATTTGGTCCCCAAATTCATATGACCTACAGGAGAGAATGGCTTACCGAATAGATCCGGGTTGTTGCGTCTGATAATTCCTTTGTTCCCATGTGGCTTCTTCCACTCCGCGGTTATTCCATAAGACCTTCACCATGTGAATGGGACGATTCCTGAGTTGTTGCACCTTTCGGTCCAATATCTTGATCGGCTTCTCTTCATACGTCATGTCCTTGTTTAACACCAGATCATCATGGCAAATGACATGTGTAGGATCGTACACATACTTTCTATGCATGGAGACATGGAAGACATTGTGCACACTTGCCAAATTTGGCGCAAGGCCAGTCTGTAAGCAACTTCACCAATCCTTTCAAGTACTTCGAAAGGACCAATGAATCTTGGACTAAGTTTCCTTTCACTCCGAATCTTTGAATACCACGGGTAGGAGACCTTCAATAGCACATGATCTCCTATTTGAAATTCCAGATCCCGTCTTCTCTTATCAACATAGCTCTTCTGTCTAGACTGAGCAATCTTGAGTCGATCGCGTATCATCTGTATATCCCGGGTTGTACTTTGTACCTTGTCAGGTCCTAACCATTGTTGTTCTCCCACTTCATTCCAGCACACAGGAGATCTACAGTTTGCCATAAAGTGCTTCAATGGTGCCATTTTAATACTCGCCTGATAACTGTTGTTATAGGCGAACTCAATCAAGGGTAAGTGTTCATTCCAATGACCATTGAAATCTATAATGCAGGCTCTTAACATGTCTTCTACAATTTGATTTGTCCTCTCAATTTGCCCATCAGTCTGCGGGTGAAAGGCAGTACTTAAATTAAGCTTCGTACCAAGGGCAGTTTGCAGACCTTTCCGAAAATGAGAGGTGAATCTTGGATCTCGATCTGAGATAATAGATGATGGAATACCGTGCAACCGCACGATCTCCTTGACATATAATGCAGCTAGCACCTCCACAGACCATGTACTCTTTATGGGTAAGAAGTGCGCAGATTTGGTCACCGGTCAACGATGACCCATATGGCATCAAATCCACCACGAGTTCTAGGTAAGCCCATGATGAAGTCCATGCCAATGCTTTCCCATTTCCACTCTTGAAATCTAGAGGTCTGAGTACACCGGCAGGGTGCAGGTGTTCGCTTTTACTTGCTGACATGTGAGGCAATGAGCTACATGCTCGGCTACTTCCCTCTTCATATTCGCCACCAAAATGTTCTTTTCATGTCTTGATACATTTTGGTACCTCCCGGATGAATAGTGTACTTAGTTTGATGAGCTTCATCCATTAGTTTCCTTTTTAGGGCTTCGTGGTCTGGGACACAAGTTCTTCCTTGGAATACTAACCTTCCATCTTCAGTCATGGCAAAATCCGGTCTGTCCGCTAAGGTTTCCTTGACATGAACCAAGAATGGATCGTTGTCCAGTTGCATCTTGATTTCTCCAGTAGATCGGATTGGATTTTGAGATTTGCAATCAAAACATGATCATCCTATGTTCAATATTTAAGTCTAGCCTTGCGAATTGTTCAAGTAATTGCATCTCGCCAAGGACTAGATTGATATAGTTGCCATTGGCTTTCTACTAAGAGCATCAGCCACGGGGTTTCCCTTACCTGGATGGTACTGGATGTTGAAATCGAAGTCCTTTAGATATTCCAACCATCTTCTCTGCCTCATGTTGAGTTCTTTAGGGAGAATAGGTACTTTAGACTTTTATGATCTGAATAGACAGTGAATTGCTCACCATAGAGATAGTGCCTCTAGATTTTTAATGCGAAGACCACGGCAGCCAACTCTAAGTCATGCACAGGGTAGTTGACTTCATGCGTCTTCAATTGCCTTGAGGAATAGGTGATGACCTTCTCCTCTTGCATTAGTACACAGCCTAGCCCAATTCCTGAGGCATCAGTATAGACAGAGAAACTTTCTCCCTCTACTGGTAGAGCGAGAACGGGTGCTGAGGTAAGGCAGTCTTTGAGAGTTTGGAAACTCTTCTCACACTCTTTACTCCAGGAGTAGGGATTCTCCTTTCGTGTCAGACGCGTGAGTGGTACGGCGATCTTAGAGAAGTCCTTGATGAACTGCCTGTAGTAGCCAGCTAGTCCTAGGAAGCTTCTTATCTCGGTGACGTTGGTTGGTCTCTCCCAGTTGAGTACAGCTTCCACTTTGGAGGGATCAACAGAGATGCCGTCCTTTGAGATGACATGGCCCAAGAAAGACACTTCTTCGAGCCAGAACTCGCACTTGCTTAATTTTGCATATAGTTTGTTGTCTCGTAAGACTTGCAGTGCGGTCCTCAAGTGTTCTTCATAATCTTCCTTGGTCTTGGATATATGAGGATATCGTCGATGAAGACGACCAAAAATTTGTCAAGGTATGGCCGATATATGTTGTTCATGAGTTGCATAAAGGCTGCAGGAGCATTGGTTAGACCAAAAGGCATAACAACAAATTCGTAATGTCCATACCTGCTCCTGATGGCCGTTTTGAAGATATCGTCATCCTTGATCCTCATTTGATGATAACAGATCGAAGGTCGATCTTGGAGAAATATTGCGCTCCAGAGATTTGGTCGAATAGTTCGTCGATCCTAGGTAATGGATATTTGTTCTTGATGGTAAGCTGATTGAGTTGTCGATAGTCGATGCACAGCCTCATCGACCCATCCTTCTTCTTGACGAATAGAACAGGTGCTCCCCAAGGGGAGGTACTTGGTCTGATGAACCCTTCTCTAGCAGCTCCATCAGTTGTGCTTTTAGTTCTTTCAATTCGGCAGGCGACATCCGGTATGGTTGACGTGATACCGGTGTAGCTCCAGGAGTCAACTCAATGGCGAAGTTGACGTCCGTTCAGGGGGAACTCCGGGTAAGTCTTCAGGGAATACATCTGGGTAGTCCTGGACTATGTGGATGTCTTCTATTTTTGAACCCTTCTTTTCGACTATGACGGCCGCAAGGAAAGTAAAACATCCTTTCCTTATCATGTTATGGGCTTTTAAGGCGGAGACTAGAGACATCCGCTTCTTATGTCTAATCCCAGTGAATGCTAATTTAGGAAAGTCACTAAACATCACCCTTCTTTTATTACAATCGACGCTTGCCCCATATGTGGACAACCAGTCGGCTCCCAATATGACATCACCCTTCCATGGACATACATACCAGGTCGGCCTTTAGGTTATGGTCTCGGATCATTACATCGGTAGAGGGAAAGTATTGGTTTAGTTTCTCCTTCTCCCCCAAGGGTGTTGTGACAGAGAATTCACCACCATGGTTGTAGGTTTTGCAGTCAAGGTATCAACAAAGTGTTGAGATATGAATGAATGATGAGCTCCAGTATCAAATAACACAAATGCTGGCAAAGAAAAGACTTGCAGGGTACCTTCAACAATGCCACCTTCCTCGATGGTTTCTTCATTGTGCAGGCTTGCAGCCTGCCCTATTTCTTCGGCATAGCAGTGCGCTTCTCATTCTCTTTCAGCATTGGGCACTCGGGTATGTGATGCTCATGACTTCTGCAGCGCAGACACGCTACGGCTTTCCTCCAGCACTCATCAGCGGTGTGACCAGGTTGTCACAGTGTTTGCAGTTGCTCTTTGTTGGTGTGTTGGGGATGAAGACCTTGGGTTTCCTATCCTGGCTGGATCCCTCAGTTGGGTGGAAAGGACGCTTTTTGCCATTGGTCGGCTTGGCCGATGCTGGTCCCGATGTCATTTCTTTCTTTACGAACTTCCCCTTGATACGGTCGGTGAAGTCCGTAGCGTCTTCCAGTAGCTGGGCCTTCTTAACCATCTTGGCATAAGTTTGTATGTCGAGAGGCGCTAGTTGATTAATGTACTGAGGCTTTAGGCCGTTAGAAAGCGCTTAGCCTTCATTCTCTCAGTGTTGATCAGATGTACAGCATAGCATGCCAGTCTAGAGAACTGGGCTTCGTATTCTGCTGCCGTCAAGCCTCGCTGTTTAAGAGCAGCGAATTTAGCAGCTTTATTTTCCTGTACTCGTTCAGAGAAGTACTTAGCATTATAAGCTTCCTTAAATTCGGCCCAAGTAAATTGGCCGTTATCCTTTGTGGCTTCCACGGACTCCCACCATGCGCGGGCATCCTTCTCCAGTTGGAATGTTGCTAATAGGAGTTTGTCTCCGTCTGCACATTGCATTACATAGAAGATCCTTTCCGTTTCCTTTAGCCAGTGCTCCGCTTCATCTGGATCCGTAGACCCACTGAACCTAGGCGGGTTCAGACCCCTGAAATTGCGATGCAGCTCGCCTGCACCTGGTTGGTTCCCTCCACGATTACCACCGCCTTGCTGGGTGGCTTGTATTATGGCACGAGTCAGTTCTTGGAGGGACTGTTGCATGCCTCTCATCTGGGCATGTTCCGCAGTCATTGTAGCTGTTTAGTTCCTACAAAATAGTTTGATACTTATAACGCTGATTAAAAGTTTAATTTGTGCATGTGTGAGTTTATTTTAGCTGATTACCCATGGTTCTACCCCATCTCTCATAGGTAGGATTATTGACTCTTAGTCGAGGCTGGTCAACCTAGATCACCCTATACTTAGAATAACCTAGGCTCTGATACCACAAAACTGTCACGCCCGGACGCGGAATATCAGAGCGCGAAGGCAGTTGCAAGAAAAGGGTATAGAGCGAGTACTAGACATCAAACCATTACACAATGAATAATGATAAAGCAAATTCATTTCATTAATACTTTTCAATGCCTAGTTACAACCACTAATGTCAGAGCCATTCTATAGGGCCCTATTACATTGCAATAAATGGAAATAACTAACTACAACTCTAAGATGACATAGTGACTCGAGGGTACTCCTGGATTCACTCTTGGTCATCCGTTCCTCGTGAGTGTATGTGTCATCCTCGGTCTCACCTGAGAACACAACATCAAATAACATAGGGTGAGCGATAATGCCCAGTAGGACTTAAATCTCAGGCTCAAGCAGGCTTTAAATATTAACGCATTTAATGGTAGAGTATCTAAAGATAGCAGGTACAAGATAGTGAAAATATAGCAAGAGATAGCACAACAGGTAACAGGATAGCACAATAGCACGAGATCGAGTATAGTTTCAAAAAATAGTGCAAGTATCGAGTATAGCGAATAGCAGGATGGTCATAGCACAACTAGCACAAGTATAAAATATCACGACGAGTATAGCACTTGTTGTCATTCTAGACATCGAGAGAGTATAGCACATTGTTTTTGATTATCATTGTAACGCCCCTCTTAGACCCAGTACAGTTACACCAACTC
>JACBKR010002717.1:0-33344 GCA_014218235.1 Colocasia esculenta | reverse complement strand
CGAGGTAACCCAGCCACCGGTTAAGGCCAGATTGGCCAATCCGGCACGGGATTGCTCCGGATCGAACCGGATTGGGCCGATCTGAGTGTAACAGCTAGTTTGAACTAGTTGTTACTAGCTGTTAGGAGGCGTTGTCCAACGGCCAGAAACGGCTAGTTTTGGCCTTAGGAGGCCTTAGGGGGTCTATAGAAACCCCCTAAAGCCCATAGTATCCTCCAAACTTAAGTCTTGAGTTCTCCTCCCCTCCTCTCAATATTTTGGCATTCTCTCTCTCTGGGGTGCTCTTTTACACTCTTGCAAGGCGATCTCTCAGTCTCTTGCTCTCGTCTTTGGGATTTCTCTCACTCACACACTCTCGGCCCAAGCTCTCGGCTGCAAACTCTCTCTCTCTCTTAACCCTACTCTCTTGCATAAACAATTCTTTATTTTTCTTGTTTATTTTTTACTTATTTTTTTTGTGCTAAGCACCGTTGATTGCAACCATCTGAGGCATAAGACATGGCCGCCAAAGGTGTTGTGTCCCAATCTTCAAGCAACCCTCCTAGCGCCGATCCGCTGGGGCTCATTGTACTGTCGTAGACATGGGCCTAAGGAAGGTCCAATGCAAGTATTGTAACCGGACCATATCGGGCAGTGTGTGGCGTTTCAAGCAACACCTAGCGGGAATTAAAGGCAAGGTGGCATCGTATGTGAACGTTTCTTCCAAGGTTCGAGTGCAATTTCCCCAATATATGAAGGAGAAGGAGCCAGCTAGAAGATGTCAAGAAATCCGAGAAGAGTTGTCTGCCCCTTCCACTCAAGCATTTATGTATGTCCTATGAGGTATGCATTCCGCGCACGTCTGTTTTATCAGGCGATTAAGGTGATCATCTACTAGACCTTTCCTCATTGAAAAGAGTCGGTGTTTTATTTACATCGAGTTAAACTCGAACACTTTTGATACGATACGTTTGTTAAAAGACCTTTGCCAACTATGGGGTTAGAAACGGTATTTAGACATCCACATGTTGCATCCGCAAATATCTTTATCGCATTTGCATTTTTATATTTCATGGCACACTTGCACAACCATTAAGTGACACCAAAACATACATGAAATATGCATGCCTTCCTCATGTGTATTTATTTTACAAATATGGAAGAGTTTATTTACAAGAATGCATGTGGCCATATAAAGACCTGCAATTTCCTTGGACAACAACAAGTCTTCCTGGAGAGTCTTTTTCCTCCAAGCTCGAGCCTTTGTCACAAGAAGAGCTTCTCCCAAAAAGATCCCTTAAAATCCTCTTCTTTCTTCTTCCAAATTCTAGTACGTCCCTCCAAGTCCTCTTTTTTCTTCTTTTAGTCCAAGTCCCCATCGTCCTTTATCGGAAGTGCTTTGGACTTTGCGCGGCCGAAGTTTTATATCTCAACATACCGCGCCATCGAAGCTTTGTATTAAAATGCATTCCGAATTAAGTTGGAATAAATATTTTTGAACCCGTTTATCTCAGGTGTTCGAAGTAAACAAACTCAAGACTTTTCGGTCGTATCTCGACCTTCTGGGTACTCTGCCATTTCTTGGCCTGCTTGGACTTTTCTGCCATTTGTTAGCAATTTTTGAGAATTCTTGATGTGCTTAGCCTTACGTCACACCCAGGAGAGCGTATTCTTGCAATTTTTCCAATAGCAGGGGTTTCTTTTCAATTTTCCCATGGATAGGGCGTATATGTAATTTAGTAAGCACATGCGCAAATTTTATGTCCTTAGGGGCCTTTGTGTAATTTTATACAAATTCATGCTCACATGGGTCTTCATATTTTGAACAACAAAATCCCCTAGGGAGCTTCATTTCTTCCCAAAGGGAGGATCTTCAAGCATTTCTCCAAGCTCTCTAAACCAAGGAGAGCTCCCGGGGAAGAAGTCCTGGAGAAGCTCCTTGGAGAAGATGATCCTCCAAAGAGATCTCCAAAAAAAAGGTCCTCTAAGAGAGCCTTTTGTAAAAGTTCTCGTTACTTGACCCTTGGCCTCCTATTATAGAGGTTGAGGGGCCAAGGGAGGGGTCACAAGGCCACTTTTTTTGCGCTGTCAAGTAGGTTTCTACCCCCCACACCCCTTTTTTCATATCACCTGGCCGTGGGACATGCCCCACGGGTGGAAAAGTACCCCTTGGGGGGTGTTGCGGCTTGAACAGTCCCCCCCTTTTTTTCTTTTTTTTTGGGGGGGAGGATGGCATGAATAAAACCTTCCGTGGGGGGAGGTCTGCGTTGCTATAGGACCCCTCCCCCTCCCGTGGTGGTGGGGGGGGGGGGGGACAACCCACCCACGATGTAAGGTCGAATCGGGGTGGATCGAGCAGTCACACGATCCATCTCGATTCCATCTGATGTAGCTCAATTCCCTCAGCTTATCTTAATTACGTCTGATCCCCTCCACTTATCTTATTTACTCATTTACTTAAGATATTATATGTAAATAAAGGAGTACCCCCATTTGAATCCAATAAAAATATCATAAAAATCATCTCTTACAAATAAAAAGTCAACTCTCCCATCTAAGAAAAAAATTGCGATTTCAATGGTTCTATCAAATATCGACTTTCTAATCTTCATAATTTGACATATCTAAAAATTTTATAATTCAAATAAATCAAATAGAATATTAAAAATCTAAAGTCCGGTAAAAAAAGTCAAACATATATATGACTTCTTCAAAGTAGTCACTCTCCTACTGACAACACTTAGGCTGCTTGAGACCTCTCAAGATTTGGTCAAACTTAAGCTATCATCACCTAAAATCATGATAATTTTCACTTTCTAATTGAAAAGAAACTAAAAAGTGACAATTCTCATGAGTTTGGGTGATGATAGTTTACGTTTGACCAAATCCTGAGAGGTCTCAAGCAAACTAAGTGTTGTCAGTAGGAGAGTGACTCCTTGGAGAAGTCATATGCACGTTGACTTTTTTTACCGTACTTTAGATTTTTAGTATTCTATTGGGTTTATTTGAATTATAAATTTTTTAGATATGCCAAATTATGAAGATTAGAAAGTCGTTATTTTGATGGAACTACTAAAATCACGATTTTCTTCTTGGATGGGAGAGTTGACTTTTTATTGTAAGAGATGATTTTTCTGATATTTTTATTGGATTCAAATGATGAATATTTTTTATTTATACGTAATATCTTAAGTAAATGAAACTTAAAATCATGAGAATTTTCACTTTCTAATTGAAAAGAAACTAAAAAGTGACAATTCTCATGAGTTTGGGTGATGGTAGTTTAAGTTTGACTAAATCCTGAGTGGTCTCAAACAGACTAAGTTCAGTAGGAGAGTGACTTCAGAAGTCATATGCACATTTGACTTTTTTTACCGGACTTTAGATTTTTAGTATTTTATTGGGTTTATTTGGATTATGAAATTTTTAGATATGTCAAATTATGAAAGATTATAAAGTCGTTATTTTGACGGAACCATTGAAATTGCAATTTTCTTCTTGGATGGGAGAGTTGACTTTTTATTTGTAAGAGATATAATTTTTCTGATATTTTTATTAGATTCAAATGAGGGGTACTTTCTTATTTACATATAATATCTTAAGTAAATGAAATTACAAATATAACATTTACTTAAATGATGTTCAGGTAAATAAAATTTCATAATTATTGTTGCTCTGTATTGTGATATGAACATATGTGCAAGTAGACTATGGATATACCCAAATGTGCAATTATTATTATTTTTTAAAAAAATTTCTCTGATTTTTTCTTCATTTGTTAACCTCCCCCCCCCCCCCCCAGCAGAACAGAACCCCAGCGTGAGGGTTCCCTGGGACCACAATATATATTTGTGGGGGTCTGAGGGGCTTCCTTTCCGGTTGGAATTTTTGTTGGAGGTCTGTTCGTGGTACTTCCGGGTTTTGGGGCTGTCTTGTTGACCCGAACACCTGCATGACGTGTTTATTACGTCAGGCTTCAACCGGAATTGCGTTGACCGTTTTTCCCGGGTTTATCGCCCGTACTTTATCTGAACCTGAGAAATTTTTTTCCGGGTTCAACAGGCAGCTTGGTACCTTGACAACTATGGGCATCTCTTCGACTGATATTGCCAGCTTGAAGAAGATGTTTTCTTGGTTGGACACTTCTATATTTGCCTCTGCATCTATGGGTAAGTCTGGTGTTGCTGGGATGGCTGTGAATATCATAACCCAAACCTCAAGTACCTCTTGGATCATTGAGTCTGGAGCAACTGACCATATGACTGGTTACCTGACTTTGTTTTCTTCTTACTCCCTTTCCTCTGGTCAGGAGAAAATTATGGTGGCTGATGGTACCTGTGCTACTATTGCTAGCAAAGTTAGCACTAAACTTGGATCTCTCCTTGACCTCTACTTTACGTATTCCATCTCTTGTAATAAATCTGTTAGTAGCTTAAGCAATTCACGTAACTGCTCTATAACCTTTCTCCTGATCATCATATCTTTCAGGATCTGAATACCTAACTGCCATCATTCTTAATGCTATTATTTTGGGAAAATTAGCCTAACTGACTTCATTCCTCTGTTGATATATCCCCCTGTACAGCTGGTGTACTTTTGTCGGTTCTCTCTTTTCATCTAGAAGCAAATTACAAAAGTGCCTCTCCCACCATCTGATGGTTTGGCAATTCCAGATACATAGTCTGCCAGCAAAGTTCCAAAAATCAGGTCAGATTGGCCAATATCATTGGGATTTTCCTAGCTGACTCAAAATTAGTTTAGGGCCAGAGTGTCCCATGCCGATCTCAATTCTCTGAAACTTGCTGCCAGTAAGGCATTAACTAGATATATATATATATATATCCCTTTTAAAATGAAAGGGCATGAGAATAGGTCCTGGATTCATACTTGCATTATAGGTTTCATATGTGAATTAAATGCCAAATATACTCTTATCTTCTTTTATCATGAACAAATCATGAAAATCTCTTGGGGGCATAAATTGTCAAAATCGGGATAATCCATGGATATTTTAATGAAAGCTTGCGACAAGGGCATGCATGACCTTACATTCATGTATAGAGGATATATGTAGAAATGCAAATGTGAGGTAGATTTTATGCGATTTCGCTTTAATTGGCAATATGTGCAAAAGTCTTATTTTTGCAGCCAGTCTGGCAGAAGACAAATTGGCAATTCATTTAGATAGTTCTAGATACTGATGGGATTGAGATTAAAACAGTTGTTAAAATAAAATATTATCCTCTATGGTAGAAGCTTGTTTAACTGAGAAGAACCTATCTCATTTACGAGACAGTATGAAACGCTCTTCATATTGCAAAATATTCTGTCACTTGTAAATGTGTATTTGCAACTTTTGTGTTTCTGGTTTGGAATTGTCAACGATTTAGTTTCATTAGCCTTACTTCCAAACTAGACTTTGTTTCTGTTTGGAGTTGCAACAGATCTACTTTATGCTTTTTTTGCTTATACACGTGTCCGCTATCTGAGTACTGGAGGGTTTGGACCTTGATCTTTATTGGTGATTGCCTTTTCTGAAATGATCTCTGTTCACTACGGAAATGGTGCTTTGGGTTATTTTCCTTGCTTTGTTTGAAACTGCTCCAGTGGTCCTTGAGTTCATCCAATACAGAAGACATTTTGCTTCACCTCGTTTGCTTTCTTTCTGTTAATCTGCAGAGCATTAACGTAGTCTTTTCTCATCATTTGTAGGGTGGGATGAAGGTGTGCTTGGAATGCAGGTGGGAGAAATTGCTCGCCTCCAGGTAATGTTATTGAAGCAGTTTCAGACATCCTTTCTATATATTCTTTGACAACATCATTATACTACCATTATGGTTTGGAAGACCATTTCTAAAAACCGTCTCTAGAAAAAGTAAGTCAGAAAAACCATTTCTGAGACTGAAACTGGTTGGAATTGGCTCTGGTTCCACCAGTTCTGACCAGTTTCCCCCCTAATGTGGAATTAGACATTTTCCAACCTGTTCTAGTCCAGTTCAGCTGGTGTTTGGTATCATCAAATAGCTTTCAAGGCATCTCTGCCTAGGTGGAAAGGTGCTTTTAGGAGAGTAAGGTGCCCAACCACATTGTTGGGCCGCAAAAAGTGGGATCTAGGTGCTGCCTAGGAAGGCTAGGTGCCAGGGTGCTTATCACCTTGCATTAATAGACCTCGAGCTATGTCTATCACCTTGCACCGTAAACTATTCCTTTCTGGGGGTTCTGCACCCCCGAACCCCTAGCAAGGGGCACTGCTCCCATGACTCCCACATCCTAACCGGACAACTAGATCCATACATGTGAGCACAAGCATGCGAAAGTTCAGGCTCCACCCTCTTAACACCGACATGATTTGTCATACCTCACAACCCTGACTCCATCTTGACCCTCTTGATGGTGAGTGCTTCAGCTAGGGTTATGGCAGCGCAGCCATCAATGGCGCGGCCAATGCCACCCTCTACCATGGTGACACCATTTTGTACAGCTTCCATCATTGTTGACTCCATCTTCTTTGTATTCTATCATTTTAGACAATGTCTTCCACTGCCACAGTTGTTATCTCTAGCCACATGATCCCCACCTGCCTACATGCACCCAGCCCACTGGCCACCTCCACACCACTATAGGTTCCCCTCCCTGCCTTACAGCTGTTTCTTAATTTGCCAATCCAACCTGCCTTCCAAAGCATGAAATGATCGAAATCTCAAGGATGGGGAGGTAAACTACAGATCAAATCTTGCAGACCCCAGAGAAGAGATGACAGATGAAGAACTATCACTGGAAATAGCTTCATTATTGTCTCTTGCTCTAGAGCCATCCGTCATAGTTAGCAACTGATTGTTCATGGGGAAAAGAAGAAACCATCTTCCTTCAGTCTTCTTGCTGTCCACCCCTCAATCAACTCTGTTCTTTATCCCTGCCAAGTCTGTTACCTTCTCAATCCAACACCCCCTTTCTAACTTTCTTGTTGATCCTCTCCCTCTCTCAATAGCCTCTCCAAAGCAGCCACCCTCCCAATCCCTTCGTGATTCACATTGCTTAGCCATCCCACTCTCTACCTGTAGAAACCTTGTCTATACTCTATAGTGGAGAAATGAAAGGAAGAGAAGCTAGGTACATTATCTTTCCCAGTTTGGATTCTGTGTAGGCCTCAGATGTGCCCAGAAGAGCCCATAGAGTGATCCAAACTGAGGTATGTTCCCATGGGTTGCCAAACTTTTCCTAATTGCCAGACTAGTCCGACTGGATTAGCTTCATGAGAGATAGGAGTGTCAATGGATCATGGAGATCTGGGATCCAAGCCAGATCCAAATTTCAAAATCCAGATCAGATTGAGCTCTGGAATCACAAATTCTGGATTCAAATCACCATTCTGGCCTAAAATTTTGTTGATGTGACTGTTGAAGGATAGCAGGGGAACTGGCTCAGTGCTGTGTGCCCCCTCCCTGCTGCTATCGCCGGTGTGGACCCCCATGCTGTTCGACCCCCTCCCTGCTGTCATCACCATTATGAGCTCCCATGCTCTGCTGCCATTGCTGCTGCGGTCCCCACTTTGTGCCACCATGACCACATGGCTGTGTCCTGACGTGCCCTGCCATTGCTGCCATGGGCCTGCTCTGTCATTGCCGCCGTGCCCAGCCCAGCCTTGGTGTCACCACTGCTCCCCACCATGCCAAGCCCAGCCCTGCTGTTGTCGCTGCATCCCTGTAATAGGCCTCCGTCAGTGCAGTGGTGTGTGTGTGGGGGGGGGGGAGGTGGTGATGACGGTGGGGTGGGCTGCACGGATGGTTGATGACAAGATGGATTGCTTTTTTTTTTTTTTTTTTTTTGAGGAGGGGGGGGGCATGGGTGTGGAGGGGGGTTGAAACCTTTAAAATCATGTGACCCACGTCCAACACAATTTGGATCTAAAATCCCATCTAGCAAATGCTGGATCAAAGACTTGGGTCATGCAAAACCCAACCCTTCCACACATACACGACCAACCAAAAAAAGGTCCACCAGGTAAGTCAACTTACTTCTAGGCTTTCAGGCACCCCACTTTGATCAAGTCTGGTCCATTGTTAGGGTTCATTTTGGGCACATAATTGATTAACTATGCCAAAGTGTGCCCCCTGGAACTAGTCTTTTGAGACTCAGATGAACATCACATTATGTTGGTCATTCTGGAGCAAACAGGACTGGATCTGTCCCCAAGTTATGCAGTGACAAGTTGTGGCAAATCAAGTGCTAGACATGAAGGCTTGTACAAAACCTTCACTCAAAGTTCTGCATGTCACTTGACCAAGTACTGATCTACAATCCACTAGTCACTTAAAAACCTTCACTCTATTTCTTGACTTTTTGAGCCATGATCTTCCATGGCATCTTCCACACTTTGATTAAACTTCTAAACTTACATAATAGGGCTGTTATTATCAAAATCAAACAATAATTTGTGATTCACAGCCATTACTTTTGAGTATCAATGCTGGCATTTCTTTGGCACAGTAAACTTTTAAAAACAAAGCAGAGGACACAGAAGCATACAGGTGTATACATGCCTACATGTAATTATATATGAACCTAATAAAAATAACTATAAAAATTTAACCGAAATGTACAATAGGTGACCAACATTTTCATCATCAACATCGAAGTCTTATCCCATTTCTTGATGGTTGATTGCATGAATCTTGCCCACCATTTTAATCTATCTAATGCCATGCTTGTAGTTAAGCTTTGGAATGTCTATACCTATCATCTCGTTTTAAGTCTTCTCCAAGTTCCTTTGCCATCCACTTGAATTTGATCATGTCTTCCTGAATGGCGTCAAATATGAATGCTAATAGGTATCAAGTTTACTATCTAACTGTGGTTATACCTAGGTCTTCACATATGTTCATTCTGAATCTTATTCTTTCATGTAACTACACGTCCATTTCATCATAGTCATCTCCATGAAATATAATATTATTAAAATCTTATAGTATCAAGACAAACATTTTAAATTCCAACTAGTATTTTAAAGGATTGCTTGTGTGTCTACGTTGAAATACAATGTAGAGCACAAAAAATGGTAGGTTGAGTGTTGTGCCATGTCATGACTGGAGTCTCCAACATGGCTCTGCTACAAACTAGTGTCCATCAAAAGCCAAAAATAACTTTACATAAATAGTCATGTGATGTTTCTTTTAACATTAGTAGTTACATGAATCTGAAATTGAATTTAGAAAATTGAACAAATTTGCATCGGATAAGGTCACTAATTTCACAATTGAAAGTTTCTATATCACAATTGAGCAAATTTATGTTAAATGATGGTGTCACCTGACTTGTGCCTATATGTCAAGCACACTGCTAACTGTATGCAGAAGGCCTTCTAGCTTACTGTCTTTCCATTTGATAAGCAAAAGAAACACATGATCTGGCACTAACTGCTGCTGAAATCATGAGCTTGTCTATCAAACCGGAGAAGTTTGAATATTGTATGTCGGTAACATGCTTTCACTTCGTTAAACCTAAGAAGGCCTCGTTTTGCCATCCATCAAAGAGTGCCTTTTCATTTGTGCAGACTCCAGCTGAATTTTGATTTTATTAATTCTGATGTGCCGTCTAATGTTGGCAAGTGACATTTTATTGGTTTCATATTTATGTGATCAATGATGAACGTTTTTGAATGAAATTTCAGTGTTCCCCTGATTATGGTTATGGTGCTAATGGATTCCCAGCGTGGGGAATAATGCCAAACTCTCCCCTGATTTTTGATCGAAGTCCTCACTGTGCAGTAGTCATGTATATCATGGCGCTGCAGAAAAAATTCTCAGCATAACCTGCTAGTGTCGAGCTGGGAATTAATGTCATGGTATGTGAGCAAGTTTTTACGCTTTGAAGAAGTGTGATATAAGCTTCGAAAGCTATGGATTTTGAAGAATGTTGTCACTTAATAATGTTGGTTATCACGGTATGTAAGCTGGTTGCTGTGTGTTGTGGTTCTCCTAGTGTTTTGTGTAATGAGGTCCATTATGTGCATAATGAACATATCTAGTAATGGTAAGTAGTGTTGACATCCACAACAGCTTATCGTAAGTGAGATGCTAATCAGCCAACCATCAATTGCACGGTTTTAGCTATTTGAAGTGGAGGGTTCTCGCCTCTAGAAAATGTCGTGCACACACAAGAGAATTGTAACAATGTGATGTAAAGAGCGTCGCAGCATTCCTCGGAGCAGTATGTACATCTGACATGTTGGGTCCAACTCTGAACTCCCTCCATCAGCTATTGGGCTGACACAGAATACCCTTAAAAAGGTACATAAATTCTCCCTCTTTTATCTGTGATAGTTTCTTCAGATAGGTAAGTAGTGTTTCGGATAAGATGTCAAGTTCTGATGAAAGATTTGGTTTATCTAATTAGCCTGTTACAAGGCTTGCCCATGGGCACTATAATTGCGCTTCGTTACCTGGTTGCCTAAGAATTGCTGGAAAGAAGAAAGCTTTCCTCTGTACAAGCGCCATAACAAAATGTTCAGATGGTTGGGAGCAAGGCAATCTTGTGTATATATGGTATTTGCAGCGGGTCCCCCCCCCCCCCCCCCCCACCCCCACACAAGTGGAGTGGCTCAAGAAACGAGACCTACTAGTTGAAGGTCATGGTGGTGGGAGTAGGGGTGTCAATTGAGCTGAGTCAAGTGTAGGTCCAATGGACAGTCCGTTTCGGGAAATGTAATGACCCATTGAACTCTGTTGAAGCCCATTATTAAGTCTATTTGTTGCCGGATAGGATTTGAGTAGGTCTGGAAAAGTTTTCACAGAAGAAAATCAGAGAAAAAAGAAACCAGAGACGAGAAGAGAAAGAGAGGTCTTCCTCCGATCGGCAACAAATCCGTCAGTCAGCCATCTCGGTTCAAGCTCCGTGACATAATCCCCCAGCTCGGGAGCCGCAGGTGGCCGTGGTCGCACCGTGGGAGATGCAAGATGATAGATAACGAACAATATTCTGGCTCTTGGTATGGTTGGCCACCTTCATGGGCTCGACGTAAAATGCCCACAAGAAACATAAAAAGCTTAAATCCTTGAGGCTATGTCTGTCGTGCCCTTTAGGACGACACTCGTATTGAAACCCCAGAATCAAATGAGAGCTCAGGCAATGTTCCAAGACGTCCCCCCCCCCCCCCCCCCCTTCACGTTGTACTCGTTCCTCAATTTGTTTTCGACATCATCATCATCATCTTTTAGAAACACTGGACATGGGTGGTTTACGTAGTTATTGAAGTCGTCATCTTAACAAATCTTCATGGACACTTGACACTTGTCTCTGTGAGCCATGGGTTAATAGGATAAATCAGATATTCACTTACATGTGATTGATGTAATTAATGTTTCCATCATGTAATATCAATTTTATTAAACTGTTCACGTGTCAAATTATCATGATATTATTTTAATTATAAACTAATCCTATAAAAGTTAATTCTGAACTCTTTTTTGCAATATCAGCTAATTGTCGCTGAACAGTCCGACTATTTGATGTTTCTAATTTAGAATTTCAAATTAGCCGTTGTAATCTGAACCAACTCTTAACTATTTGGATTCTTCGTAACATCAAAAAAAAAAAAAACTCCCGAAGTCAACTACCTTTCACCCATGAGTCCATGCAGTTAAGTGATGTTAGAAAGGGTATCTTTTGAATAAGGTTCCACCTTAAGAAATTATAAAAGACCTTGTTGAAGCCAATGTCTCATGGGCCGACAAAGACCGAGAAGTGTGAACTTCAATGTTGCTTGAGAAGAACTTTGCCGGACATTGATAAAGTGGGAGGAAATGAAGTCGTCGTTTGAGCGGACCTACACAGAAGTCAAACTCGAGAGCTGGACGGTTAAGTTAAGGAGTGTAGAGGCAAGAAAGAATAATAGCGTGGGTGAGTTGAGGATTGTCGAGGATTGGCAAAAAACCCTCCTTTACTTGTGCCACTTGCTTCACCTTTATAGTTGCTGAGGAGATAAGAATCGTCAGCCGCCACACCTGTGGCACGTGTCTTCGCCATGTGTTACAGACAGAGGATTAGACATTGATGTCATCATGGGCCATGATGGACGAATAATGGACCTTATCTATCCGTGGTGTTTGGAGAGTCATGGGTGTATACCTATCCCGATTAGATACGTTGTACCTTTTATACCATGAGATTGTCGAGACATGTTCAATTTATGGCCTTAGTGAGCACCCACTCCCAGTCTTTCGCTTTAAGGCATTATTCGAACAGACATGGTCGTCCTCACACCAATAACATTAGTAGCCAACCCTATGTGTGTTAGGCTTGGTCGGGCCAATCCCTTAAATATTGTCGGTCTGACCACAGGTTATCTTCATAAGCACCTCAATCTCAAGTTGACTCTTCGCCGAGATCTCAAGTTGGGAGTACTTTTTCTTTGAGCCGTGTGTTGCCCTCGCACATCTTGAGGTGGGGTCCACTACGCCATTGCTTGGGAAGGATGAGCGTTAGCTCGGTACATGGTCCTATGCGCTAAGAGGTCACATCAGACCGGCCCAGAAAACTCATCAGGGGGGAGATAGATTTTGTAGCAACCTTGATTTTTAAAATCATAATAAAATAAAAATTTTAATTAAATAAATGAGATAATATATTTAATTAGAAAAATGAGAAATAAGTGAAATAAAAGAAAATTAAATCAAGCCCATTAAGTTAATCAATAATGGATTGTGTAAATGGCTCAAATACAAAATAGATGGGCTAATTGTGAGAAGCCCATCATGGGATGTGAAGTAATTAAGCTAATTTCGGAATAAAAATAAAGTAATTAGTAAAGGGTTTAAATAATTATTAAATAGCCCATATCTATCCTAAAAAGAGTACTATACTTACCCTAACCCTTTTCCCACGAAATTGGATCCCTTCCCAATCCTATTAGGTAGATAAAGGCAAGAAAAGGGAGATAAATATGGAAAATTTGGAGTTTTAAGGAAAGGGAGGAGTCTTAAGGAAGAAAGGACTCTATTAGCAACCAAACATCTGACCCTATCAACCCTCATTTGCATGCTGAGACTTTGAGAGACGAAGGGAGATGCTGGAACATAGGAGCTTGGAGGAGAAGTGCTTGGAGCTTGGTTTTTCATCTTCTATTTCGTCATCAACCCTAGTTTCTTGTCAACACAGAAAGGTAGACAATCTCTCAAGCTTAATTCGTGTAAAAATTACCCTAGGTAGTCTTCATGATCCTCTTCAAAAGTCCTCTCATTTGCTCTTTTTCGTTCATCTATGAGAGCGAATTAATTGTTGCAAACCCTGTCATGTCTATGCACCCGAACCCTCTTGTTTACGTTCAATCCTTGCATGTACTTGATCCCGTGCCCTAAATTTATTCTCATAAATACTACTTGTTATACCTTTCAAATGCCCCTAGTTTCCCTAATTTTCATCATGTATCCATCGCTAATTAATTCACTGATCTTTGACTGTGCATGTTTAGGTTAACGAAAAGTAACCTAGTCAAAGCATGCCCTATACATGATTGTTTTCTAATTAATTGTGACCAGTGATAGATCTCCATTTCTCTTTCGTTTAAAACTTGTTTCATGATTTTTGAGACTTCCTGCGATTTGATAAGCATTTTAGAGTAGCCCTGTATCGAGTTTGAAGGGAGGAACCCTACCTGGAAAAGGCAAAACCCCTTTTCTGGGCTCGGGCGGCCTTCTGGTGTCGCGACGGCCCGACCCGCCGTGATATCAGAGGGGGTCACGACAGGAAGAGCCGTCGCGTTCTGAACACGACGGGTCGACATGTCGCGACCTTCCCCCGGTTCACCCCAGCGCCCAGTTCAGCAGAACGTGACCGGACGTAGTGTCGCGACCTGATTGCGACTGTTAACCCCGTCGCGGCCTAAAACCTGATCGCGCTGGTCCGCCTTGTCGCGACCTGATCGCGACAACACCCTGCGTCGCGACATCAACAGAGCGGCCAGAACCCTGATTTGCCTTCATGACCATATTATTTAACCCCCATCAAATTCTGTTAAACCCTAATTAAGCACCCTCATGAACAGTACAACCTGTAAATTATTATGGGTAATATTCGTGTAATTAATTAGTTTTAAAAGCCATGTGAACGACCATACATGCTCTTGATTTCTTACACATGCACACACTAACATTCATGTTTGCCATGAGACCTTATTAATTCACGCAATAATATATCTGGTAAATTAGTGAAACAAATTACTAAATTTCCTATTTTAAATAATACACTTGTCTTTGTTTTACTCGTGCGTTTACACACCGTTACCGCTTCCCTCGGCCTTCGAGCACTCGAGGCATGACAGACCTTAGTTTTCTACACACTCTCTTGGCATGGACCACCTCTCCACTGGGAAGACTCCTGACTAGACCAGGGAATCCTTGTCAAGGCCTCTGTAAGTCTTCTTGGCTTTGGCACACGTCCTTAGCCGACGAGCTGGTTGTACCTTAAAATCCGTTACACCCCTAGGGATCATCATGATCCAAACGCCTTAGTGTGTTCCTCCTTCCTTGTGACACACCGGACCATTTAGTCTGTGTTCATAGCATGGCTAGTGGCGGATGTGACTTCTACCAGACTGTCGGTACCCGACCTGGTGCTGTGCAACTATTACTAGCATGGTTTAACGATATTTTATGATTATACCCCTATCTCATCTACTATCTCGTTACTCTCATCTGTTCACTTTCACTCTATACTCTCATTTATTTCGTCTATTACTCTCATCTCTTCTTGGCACTCTATTTGGCCATATAATTGATTGTCTAAAAAACAAGTGCTATATGCCAGTGCAATAGGGCCCGTCTGATCCTGGGGAGAGCTCCCGAAGAGTGCTATTTCCTTGCAAGGGTTACAGATTAGGATGAGGGCGGCATGCATCCAGTGCCATTTAATACTATAACAATTAATCGTTGACAATCAAAGTGCTATCTATTCAAGTGCTATACTATTCAAGTGCTATACAAGTGCTATTATCGATACATGGCCATTCTATTATCATTATCGTTGTGCTATTTCACTATACCAGTGCTATTGCTCTCTTGCTATCGTTACTTGCTCTACATGACTATACTCTTTCGTTACCCTGCCATTTAAGACTTAATTATTTAAAGCATGCTTGTTCTCATGAGATATTAAGTCCCACTGAGCGTTATTCGCTCATCTGTGTATTTTATTCATGTGTTTAGGTGAGTCGGATGTGACCACACTCACGAGGATGGATACGAGGTGTTTGCCCAGCTAGCAAGCCCAGAGGGGGGGGGGGGGGGGTGAATGGGATTCTTTAAAATTTGATTATCTAATCTTGTCAACAAAAATGTTTAAACAATACACTATGTTTGGCGGTTAGTGTTAGCCATAGAAACAATAACAAACACACAGAAAACAAACACACTGCACAAGGATTTTTATCCTGGTTCGGACCTCCCCTCCACAGGAGTCCTACGTCCAGTCCCTGAGCAACAACTCAGGATATCACTACCCAAGGGTACAGTCCCCCTTAAGGACACTTACACATCCAGCCGCAGCTGGCCTTCTCTTCACAACCAGAAGAGGTACAAAGCACCCTGATTCACAGGTCTTCCTTCTACACGAAGGGAATATAGCCACCTGTTACCAACAGGTCTTCTCTTCTCAATACGAAGAGGAACACCATAGAAAAGTGTTAAGGAGAAGACAAGCCCCTAGATTAAGCTAATAGAACAATGCTTGATCTAAAGCAAGACTGAGAGAGAAAGATCTGCAAAGAAGAATTCTCACAGTACACTAGAGCTCTCTCAAAGCTAAGCAATGGACACAGAGAGCTAAGAGCTACAACAAAACAATGGAGTGAGACTTAAGCTCTTCTATGGTGCTTGCGGATTTTTGAATTCTCTAGAGAGATATCTTCTTCACGTAGGCACCGGTCTTCTATTTATATCTTCTTTGAAAAATATAATCGTTGAAGTATCCATTGTCTCTATGTTGAATGCTCGTTAGACTGCATGGATTGATGTGTACGACAGATGCTTCCAGTCATTTAATGTTTTTCTGATCCATGCACGCAAGGAAAGAATCCATCCAGATATTCTGCAGTTTCTTCTTGTCCAACGTTGTGGTGTGTGGACTGTCAAGGACCTGCACATGATAAATACCAAACAATGGACAGCTAGACTGTCTCTTGACTTGTCAGTCAACGTTAGAAACCAAGCAGTAGGAATATACACCAGAATGGAAATATTTTTTTTTTGCTATCTAAAAAGATGTTTTCTATAGAAGCTAAGAATGGAAGATATCCAAATATGTATCGTGCAGAGAGATGTTCAGACACATTAAATGCACAGATATTGAGAAGCACGTGAGAAGACTTTAACTTTCAATATATTTGAATATCAAATTGGTATTATCCACGAAGCACTGTTCCACTTATGTAATCGTTACAGGAACAAGCAAGTCGTTCTTAGAGTATAAACAAATCGTTGTGAACACAACCTGTTGCAAGCAAATTGTTATAACTAAATCGTTATAACTAAATCGTTGTCTCACTTATCGAGTCGATGTAGTGTTCAAATCGTTGTTTTGCTTTATCGAATCGTTACACAGACCAAGTAGTTGTTGTGACTTATCGAATCGTTACAGCAAGCAAATCGTTGTGTAACTTATCGAGTCGTTATGAAAGACAACTCGTTATGAGAATATAAGCAAACCATTATGAACAAGTCGTTATAACTAAATTGTTATAAGCAAGTCGATGTGAATGAATCGTTATAACCAAATTATGTGAACGAATCGTTATGACCAAATAGTTATAAGTAAATCGATGTGAACGAATCATTATGACCAAATAGTTATAAGTAAATCGATGTGAACGAATCGTTGTGAGATCAAATCGTTGTTCTCACTTAACAAGTCGATGTGAGTGCAAATCGTTGTACTCACTTAACAAGTCGTTGTGAGTGCAAATCGTTATACTCACTTAACAAGTCGATGTGAGACAAAATCGTTATGCTCACTTATCGAATCGCTGCGGAATGATAGAAATCAATGTATACACTTAGCGAATTGTTCTGAGATCGAAATTGATGCGATACTTATGAAATCGTTATGTAATGCAGTAACTTATGAAATCGTTATGCTATGATGGAAATCGTTATGCTTTCAAAGCGAGTCGATGTGTACTTAGTCAAAATTCATGCTTTGAACTTTAAATACTTTAATGTAAGAGATACTTACATAGTTGCTTTATTTCACCTGATTTACTTCCTGTGCCTAAGCTTCATGAAACTTGTTAGATGACACTTAATTGAAGTTTTGTTAATCACCAAAATAGATATATAATTCATGAAATTATATGGGGATGAGCTGATCATCAATCTCCCCCTTTTTGGTGATGACAAAACATAACAAGGATACAGATAGTTCTGAAATAAAACCTAAGTAACTTTGTTGGTAAAAATAAAGAGAATTCAATAAAGAATTCAATTTCCCCTTTATATGTATTTCAGAAGTATGATATTATATTTCTCCCCTTTTTGTCAATAAGCAAAAAGATAAAGCAATGAGACAAAGACAGAAAGAGAAAAGATAAGTGAGATCAAAGAACTGTTCTATTTATCTTGAGGGGGTATAGGGATGTAGAAAGCAGGAGACAGAAGAGAGGCATGCCGTTGTATAATGGGCAAAGCCTTGCGTTCCTACTCCTCAAAATAGGCTTGAAAAGCCCCAAAAGTGATAGAATAAGATGACCCCATGTCAGGAAGCATTCTTTTGATATGAAGTTGGCGCTGAGCATCTATAAAGATGCCATATTCATCGTTGCCAAGAGAGACCTTGAAGGTAGTGAAAGAGCCAAGGCTGGCAAACTGAAGAAACTGGTTGATCTTGATAGGGTAGTGGATCTGATGCTGCAGGAGATCTTTCTTCAAAGCCACAAAAAGTTTGTACCGCTCTACCCACTAAGCATAGGGCTCTTGAACCAATTGATGGAATTCAAGTCTAAAAAGGCTTCATCGAGAGAGAAGGCTTGCCTGCCTTAAACAAGGAGTTGTTTAAAGTTGCCAGCTGAAGGGCAGACTGGTTGTAATGTTTTTCCCATCGGTGGGGAGAGAGCCTTTTGCTTTCAGATAGAAGAGGGGCAAGAACCTCAGAAGTGATATGGCCTAGGTGAATTCCCGGAAGAGGAATCTTTGGAAGGAGGGGAGACGACCCTGCTGAGCTGAGATCCTTCCCATTACACGAGCAAATATCTCAAAGATAACATGACCAACTGATGAGTCCATGACTAAGGAATGCAGTTTGGGGAGAAACACAATTTTTGGTATTTTCAGGGTAGCAAAATCCACTTTGAAAGAACAGTTAACTGGACTTTCAACTTTAAGTAAAGCAACGGCTCCCTTGAATTGACCAAACTGAACTTCAGACAAATTGTTGAGATAACGATAGTCATTGAAGAGCTGAAGTACCGGATGAGTTTTATTTCCTTTGAATGAAGGGCGCCCAGGTAGACTTGTGATGAATGACAAACCACTCAGAGAGAGTGAGTGGGTGATCCCGGGGTGGAAACCGATTAGACTTTGCAGTAGAAACTTCCTGTAGAGAGCCTTGTGCCCCTTAGCCCACTGATCTTCAGATTTGCATTCAGCCATTTGGAAGATTTTAGATTGATCAGCTTTGGAGATGTGCAATAGGGAAAAACAACATTGAGATGATCAGTTAGATTAAGATAAGGAACACCAAAAATGGTGGCAAGGATACATTTTTGGAGATATTCACAATAGATGGGTTTTCTTCGATTCTCAACAGTGAGGGAGAACCAGAGAGGAGGAGATTTAGGTTCGGTGGGAAGAGCAGGAGTGTTGAGAGTTTCCTCTTTTTAGAAATAGGACTAGGAGAGCCAGTTATGTGGACATGAGAACCAACTTCCAGAACTGAGCGGATTGTGGTAATTCCAACTCATCCTCGAATTTTTTGAGAAAGGGACCTTCAAGTTGTGCACCTTCAGGTATAAAGGTAACAAAGAGGGAGGAGTAGGAGGATGAAGAAATGACTGATGGGTAGGAGGAGGTATGATGGATGGTCCAGCTGAAGAAGGACCAGAAGAGGATGAGACTCCAGCTGAGGAGGAGGCTGGAGGGTTTTCAATGATAGGAGAAGGTGGAGGATGGATGTGGAGGGTTAGGAGATGAGGAGGATTCAGAAGGAAATGGTGTTGGAGATGAGATGGTGCGAGGCATGGGTTGTTTGAAGGTGATAGGTGCTGGAGGAGCTATGGATGAAGATGGTGGTGAAGGAGGGGCTGGAGTTTGAAGAGGAGAAGGAACAAGGGGCTCTGGAGCTACAACCTCTGCTTCTACCTGATAGGTTCAACCTCGGTGACCACTGGCCCGGTTGGCCCTAACATATCCTCAGCTGGCCCTGATGGCATAGATTTCTCAGCTGCCACCTCTTCAACACCTACAGGCCCTGATGGCCCAGGCTCCACAGCCTCTGCTGACCCTGCTGCTGCCACTTCTTCAACAGTTCTTGGCCCTGATGGCCCTGTGCTGTTAACAGATGCTGCAGGAGGAGTAGCAGGAGGGGCATTTGTGGACTACGCCCTCAGGCCCCTCACCAAATCAGTAAGTGCAGCTACAGACTCTTTAATTCTAATGAGCTCACTTCGCACCCATCTGACTGCATTTCTGACCATACCCATTTTCTTAGCTGAAGTACTCTGGCTTATAAAGATGAGAAAGACTTTGTGCACTTTCAAAAGTGCACAAAGTGCAATCCACATGGGCAACTAACCCATGTGGCACCATCCACATGGGTTGGTAGCTCATGTGACACCCAAAAAAGTGGTGCCACATGGGCTAGTTGCCATGTGGATTGCACTTTGTGCACTTTTGAAAGTGCACAAAGTCTTTCTCTATAAAGATAGATGCAATATCTGATTGCACAGAGCATAATATTTTCCTTGTTCATCCAATCTTTCAACAATAGGCTTCATGTTGATCTTCAGTTTGCTCTTCTGCAGCCTCTTACGTGGCTTCCTGATGAGTAAAGGGATCTCAGGAGCCACTCCTTTTCCATTGCCACTTTCCCTAGCAACGGGCTCCACAGAATTAACATTTGCCTCGTCATCTGAGGCGCTTTCCACAACTCCTCCTTGAAATTGATTATCAATAGGGGCACTAGCAGTGTGCTCCCCCTGAGGTGCAGCTTCCTTTACAATGACTGCTCCCCCTCAATAGGAGCATCCTCCATAATAACATCTTGAATGTGGCCTGGTGCCACAACTTCAGCTTCTTGATCACCACTGATAACTGGCTCCCCCTGAGTGCTGGTTATAGAGTCCAGCACATCCCGAAGTATTGAAGCTACCACGAAGGAGAGAGAGACAACCTCTGAAATTTTCCCAACGTGCTCAATGAGCTCTGGAGGAATGTCCTCAATCCTGCTGCTGCTGACCAATGAGTCTTCAATTCGGATCTCTGCTGCATTTCTTGGACCTCTGTTGTTGCTGCTGCTACTGGTTCCTCCTAAATCACTAGAATACCTTCCCTGACCACTTCGTGTTGCTCTTGAATTGGTGACACTTCTGCTCTGGCATCTTCTTGCTCAATTTGAACTTCTGGAGCTACTGCTGCTGCCTCTTCTTGGACTTCTTGGGCTTCGCCAATAATGGTCTCACCCTCAGCCACTGAGGTCTTTGTCCAAATTCCAGCAACCAGTGAGAATCCACTTTTCTTCAAATTTCGGCACTTAATTGCATGCCCCATTTTCTCAGAGATCTCACTACTTAGACTGATGCCGTGGTACTGGAAAATCTTCGTCAAAAGATGAGCATAGGGAAGAGAGACATTGAACTTGTTCTTCTTATTCCAGATTTGAGCAGTTGCATACTTCATCCTCTCAAAGATAACTTCTGCCATATTTACACTTTGGTTTTGGATGACCCAGAACATTATATCTGAATCCGCCTTGGTGCAAGAAGAAAAAGTTGCGCTTCTAGGGACCAAGATCTGGCAAACTACAAAGTGAAGGATCCTATTGAAGCCATTCAACTGATTTATATCAATTTTGCCATCTTTCAATTTGTATTCAGTCCCGATGATACCTAAACCCTTAACATTGATATCGACAGTGTTTACCCCGCTGTGACCGGTGGTAGACACACCAAACAATGATTCCAACAGCTCATATGAGATATGAATCTGGGTTCCTTGACCATGGATTTCAAGGACCCATCCTCTTCAACTTTCAAACAAACATAAAAAGCTTTTACCAACTCTGGATAACTTGCCTCATAAAAAGTCACCATCTGCGTCCACTTCATCCTCTACAACGCGGCCACAATACTATGCATTCCATTTTTCTCCAAATCTGCTATATCAACAGCTTTGTTTCCGCACACCTTCATCTTCACAAAAGTGAACCTTTCTTGCTGTTCTGCTGTGAGGAAAGCAGCGCTGTAGCCCTCAATAACGCTGGAAGCTCCAGAAACGGCCATGGTTTTGAGCAGGAAGAGGTTCTGGGTGATTGAAAAAAAGGATTGAAGCAAAAACCCTCAAGAAATTTTGAGCAGGAAGGAATGGATGCTTTGAAATTGCACGAAGTCGATGTCGGAGTAGATAGGGTTTATCGTCTCAGGCGAGTCGAAAGAGGATGAGAGCGGGAGGTATATCATTTTGACACAGATTTCGAGTTTTGAGAGAGAAAGATAAAGTGACTTTTGAAAGGATGGTGCCATAAATGCAGAAAACGACAAAATAGAGACAGGTCGAGATAGATAAATACTTTTTAAATCAAGGAACCGACATAGAAGTTTAAGATGCAAGCAATATTTAAGGAATTTGTTTAATTTCATAGGAGAGAATAATCTTTATTCTGAAATAATTATTATTTCAGTTATTTACAGATAAGTTTATCACAAATTACACATACCTAATTCCCTTCTAAGAGAAGTAAATCTCTCTTCAGGTAAGGCTTTTGTGAAGATATCTGCTAACTGATTTTGAGTATCAATGAAGGAAATATTTATATTACCATTTGCTACATGATCACGAATAAAATGATATCTAACCTCTATATGCTTTATCCTTGAGTGCTGTACTAGATTTTTGGTGAGATTAATGGCACTGGTGTTGTCGCACAGCAGGGGAATTGTCTTGATATGTAGCCCATAATCCTCAAGTTGCTGCTTAATCCATAGGAGTTGTGTACAATAGCTTCCAACAGCTACGTACTCAGCTTCAGCTGTTGACAGTGCTACTGAATTTTGCTTCTTTGAGGACCATGATATTGACATCCTGCAAGAATTGACAACAACCACTGGTGCTTTTTCTATCTATTTTGCATCCAGTGTAGTCAACATCAAAGTATCCTACTAAGTTAATTTCACATGATTTTGGATACCACAGACCTAGCACACATGCATACACTAAACAATATATTAGGTCTACTGGCAGTTAAGTGATGACCAAACTGTCCCCATAATAAATAATTCATTTATTTATATATTAATTTTGATGATTAACAAAATAGTACTAATGAATTACTTGAGCCTTGAGAACAGGAAATAAAAGAAAAATGAAAGTTCAAGACAATCAGGTAAGTCTCATCTCACATTCTGTCCAAGTCTTTGTATCGACTTCTTTGATAAGCAGAACGATTTCCTCTCTGACCGAAAAGTTCAAAACAAATCGATATCGTAATTCTTTAAGATATCATAACGATTTCTTTAGAACTCGCAACGACTCTCTAGCCGTAACGACTTCTTTAGACCTCGTAACGATTTCTTTATATTTCATAACGATTTGCTTTGCGCAACAATTTGTTAAGAGCTTCATAACGATTTGCTTTGTGCAACGATTTCATAAGAGTTTCATAACGATTTCTGTATTGTCATAACGACTTGCTTGTTGTAACGACTTCATAAGTTATCATAACGATTTCTTTAGAACTCGCAACGACTTGCTTGTTGTAACGACTTCATAAGTTTTCATAACGATTTCTGTATTGTCATAACGACTTGCTTGTTGTAACGACTTCATAAGTTATCATAACGATTTCTGTATTGTCATAACGACTTGCTTGTTGTAACGACTTCATAAGTTATCATAACGATTTCTGTATTGTCATAACGACTTGCTTGTTGTAACGACTTCATAATTATCATAACTGTCACGCCCCAACGCGGAATATCAGAGCGCGAAGGCAGTTGCAAGAAAAAGGTATAGAGCGAATACTAGACATCAAACCATTACACATTGAATAATACTAAAGCAAATCTTTCTCATTAATAACTTTTCCATGTCTAGTTACAACCACTAATACCAGAGCCATTCCATAGGGCCCAATTATATTGCAATAAAAGGAAATAACTAACTACATCTCTAAGATAACGTAATGACTCGAGGGTACTCCTGGCTTCACTCTTGGTCATTCCCCTCCTCGTGAGTGTATGTGTCATCCTCGGTCTCACCTGAGAACACAACATCAAATAACATAGGGTGAGCGATAACGCCCAGTAGGACTTAAATCTCAGGCTCAAGCAGGCTTTAAATAATTAACGCATTTAATGGCAGAGTATCTAAAGATAGCAGGTACCAGAGAGTCAAAATATAGCAAGAGATAGCACAACAGCACGAGAGCTAGTATAGTTCCAAAAAAAATAGCACAAGTATCGAGTATAGCACGAATAGCAGGATGGCCATAGCACAACTAGCACAAGTATAATAGCACGACGAGTATAGCACTTGTTTGTCATTCTAGACATCGAGAGAGTATAGCACTTTGTGTTTTGATTGTCATATAGATAGTCGAGATAGATAGCACTTGAGTGTAATGCCAAACACTCTGATCATTTAACTCCCATGGGCACTAGCACTTTCGGGCGCACATCCCAGGACTGATCGGGCCCTTTATATATTGCCAGGCATTGGTTATATTGTTATCTTTAGACAATCAGTCAATGGCCAATATAGAGTACCAAGAAGTAGATGAGAGCACTAGATGAATAGACGAGATAGTTGAGTGAACGTGAACAGACGAGCGAATAGAGTATAGATGAGAGCTAGTAGACATTGCACGTAATGCGACGAGTAAACAGGCAATAGTAACAGTCGCTCAACACGCACACGTCGTATTAGCAGTCAGGTGGAATTCACGATCTTTCCGCTGGCCCTGTTATGCACAAGTCCAGAGGTCCGACGTGATTCAAAGTAAGAGCGAACTTCTAATAGCCGTTTGGATCATATCGATCCCTAAAGGTGTAATGGGTGTTAGGGTACAACCGGCTCGTCGACCATGTGGGAATCCATGATCAGAGGAGACTTACGGAGGCCTTGTGCAAGAGTTCACTAGTCCGGCGAAAGGAATATCCGACGGAGAGTTCACCACAAGCCAAGAAGAGTGTGTATATAAAACAGGTGCTCGACGTTCTAGAGGAATTCTAGAACAGTGGAGCGTTGATATCGGTATATAAACAACGCAAGAAACGAATACAAGTCCTTTAAAATAGGGCAATTAATATACTTTATTGCAATAAATTACCAGATACATTATGAGATATTTCTGAAAGATTTCAGCCATGAATGGATAGTTCAAGTGTGTGCAAGTGCAAGAGAAATCATAGATAGAAATAAGTCATGAACATGTATTTTAAATCATTCAATATAGCACCATGTTTAAGTAGGGTTTTTACTGAGGGTATAACGGTAAGAAGGCGTAAGGATTATTTAGAAAGCGACAAAAATATTTTTCATGGGTTTTTCTCAAAATCCTTATGAAGGCGACATAGGGCTGTAAGGATGGCGACATGGGCCAGGCAGAACGCGACAGGGTCTTGCACCGGTCGCGACAGGGCATGCAAATCGGGTACTGAGAACGCGACGGCTCTCTGTCGCCTTCTTGGTTGCGACAGGGAGGCTGTCGCAATCAGGCCCCAGAAAGCGACATGTCGAGGTGTCGCCTTCTGGTTGTCTGCGCCTGACTCTGACAGGAGTCAGACCAGACATTGGATTGCGGACCAGGGGTTTCAATTTTTGATACAGGGTCGTTTAGAAAATCATAACTAATTATATACACGATGAAAAATCAGGAAATCAGGGGCAAATGAAACTAGACATGCGAGAGTACTTCCAGTAAATAGGAATTCGAGAGAGAGCATGGTTTGAACATGGTTTGAGAATGAACAAGAACAAGTAACATAGAACATGACACAGGGAGCAAGTTTGATTTATTTCGAGCAACATGCTCAACAAAAATTAGGGCTTTCAGGGGCAAAAGATGCCTAACATGCATCAGTCTTACAATAAAAATTTCGTAGCATGGGATTGAGTATACAAGGAGATATGGATTTAACATGATGTCTCGGGGTTATCATGTTTGCAGAACTTCAAAAATTAAGAACAAAAGATAGGTTGGATGGAAAAATATGAAACTTGGGGGTTCGTTCCAGAGGGTAAGAAGAACCTACAGAAAAAGTTTCATGGTTTATGCTTGTGAGAATGCCTACCTGACTCGATTTCCTCTTCTAGGGCTAGAACTTGAAGAACGGGGTTGAGAGCTTGAAAGGTTCTTCTTCCCACAAAATCGCCTCCTCCTAGGCCTCTCCTCCTGGTCCAGGAATCCTTTGGCACGAGCTTGGTCGGCCATGAGGGTTTTAGGAGAGTATTTAAGCTTCTCCTCTTTCTATTTCCTAATAGGACTCTAATTCCTCTTTAATTCCGAAATTTCCTTACTTCCTCCTTCCTTCCTTGCTTTCCATCTCTATTTAGACTAGGAAGAGATCTAAATTCGTGCTAACCATATGGGGTAGGTTTAGGAATCCTATTATAACTCAAACTAGCTATTTAATGCATTAAATACCCCTTTTCTATTTAGGTAATAATTTAGTTACGAATTTAGGGTATTTTCTATTATTCTCCCTTTGTAAATTCATATTTTTGACCCAATAAATTCTAGAAGATCCATTAAGCAAAGCCCATTACTCTTTTCCATCTAATGGGTTTTATTTAATGCTCTATTTAAATATCCATTTAGCTAGGTTTTAAATTCTTTATTTAAATTTTTATTTTTCGTAAAAATTCAGGTTGCTACATCCTCCCCCTCTTAAAAGAATTTGGTCCCCAAATTCATATGACCTTACAGGAGAGAATGACTTACCGAATAGGTTAGGGTAGTTCGTCTGATAATTCCTTCCGGTTCCCACGTAGCTTCTTCCACTCCGCGATTATTCCATAAGACCTTCACCACGTGAATGGGACGATTCCTGAGTTGTTGCACCTTCCGGTCCAATATCTTGATCGGCTTCTCCTCATACGTCATGTCTTTGTTTAACACTAGATCATCATGGCGAATGACATGTGTAGGATCGTACACATACTTTCTAAGCATGGAGACATGGAAGACATTGTGCACACTTGCCAAATTTGGCGGCAAGGCCAGTCTGTAAGCAACTTCACCAATCCTTTCAAGTACTTCGAAAGGACCAATGAATCTTGGACTAAGTTTTCCTTTCACTCCGAATCTTGAATACCCCGGTAGGAGATACCTTCAATAGCACATGATCTCCTATTTGAAATTCAGATCCCGTCTCCTCTTATCAACATAGCTTTGTCTGGACTGAGCAATCTTGAGTCGATCTCGTATCATCTGTATGTCCCGGGTTGTACTTTGTACCATGTCAGGTCCTAACCATTGTTGTTTCCTACTTCATCCAGCACACAGGAGATCTACAATTCCTACCATAAAGTGCTTCAAATGGTGCCATTTTATACTAGCCTGATAATGTTGTTATAGGCGAACTCAATTAAGGGTAAGTGTTCATCCAATGACCATTGAAATCTTGTTCTTAAACTTCGTTTCTGTGGTTTGTACCCTTCTGTGAAGGAAGACCTGGTGGTATCCAGGGTGTTGTTCCCTTCTGGACGAAGGAAGACCTGGTGGTATCCAGGGTGGTTGTTTTCCCTTCAGGTTGAAGGAAGACCAGTTGAGGCTGGGTGTAAGGTTCTGTGAGGGGGTTAGTACCCTTGTTAGTGAAATCCTGAGGCATTGCTCAGGGACTGGACGTAGGTCTCCTGTGGAGAGGAGTTCCGAACCAGGATAAAAACCCTTGTGTCTTGTGGTTGTGCTTATGTGCGTTTGCTCTCTTATTCTGTCCAACTCTAACGTTTGTTTAAGTTGTTGTGTAATCCTTTTAGTGAACAGGTTTTAATCAAAGATCAATTTTTTAATAACCCATTCACCCCCCCTCTGGGCTAGCTAGCTGGGCAACAAGTGGTATCAGAGCCCGTCTCTTCGACAAAGAAGAAGATCCAACGATCTGAAGAGCAAAGATCAATGGCAGCCCAAAGCAACTTCGAAGGTCAGTCAGTCAACAGGCCTCCCATGTTCGATGGAGAAGATTACACCTATTGGAAGACAAGAATGGAGTACTTTCTACAAGGCCACGATTAAACAATATGGTCCATTGTAGAAGAAGGTGATCTTCTAGTCACAAATGCTAAGGCTCAGTGGACAGATGACGACAGAAGAAGAATATCCCTAAACTACAAAGCCAAGAGCATCCTTTGCTGTGCCCTCAGCAAGAAAGAATTCAACAGAGTTTCAGCCTGCAAATCCGCAATGGAAATGTGGGAAAAGCTCAGGATACCTATGAAGGGACAGACAAAGTAAAGGAGACAAGAATCGACATTCTTGTGGCTCAATACGAAAGATTCCAGATGCAGTCAGGTGAATCTATAACTCAGATGTTTAGTAGATTCACAGATATTACAAATGGATTAGCTGGATTAGGAAAAGTTTACAATGCACCAGACATGGTCAGGAAGATCCTCAGATCTCTGCCATCCTCATGGACTCCAAAGGTAACAGCCATTGAGGAAGCCAACGATTTAAAGCTAATGTCATTGGAAAAACTAATAGGATCCCTGATGGCTCACGAGATAAACATGGAAAGATTAGGAGAATCCTCCAGCAGAAGGAAGCAATCAAATGCTCTCAAAGCGAATGATGAGATATCAGAAGAATCTTTGGATAACAGTGAAGGTAGCAAAGACAGTGATGATGAAGAAGCCATGCGGTCTCGAAGACTTCAGAGAATATTAGCAAAGAAAAAGAAGTATCAGTCCGGAAGAAGATTTTTCAAGAAGAACAAAGACTTCAGAAAGCCAGAAGTAAAGGATCCGAAGAAAGGAGAAGTAATATGCTATGAATGCAAGAAGCCTGGACACATCAAGGTAGATTGTCCAATGCTCAAAAAGAATGATCATAAGAAGAAGGACAACTTCAGAAGATTCAAGAAGTATAAGAAGAAAGCAATGGCAGCTGCTTGGGAGAACAACAGTGACTCAGATAGTGAGTCAAGCTCGAGCAGTGAAGGTGAAGAAGCAAACTTGGCCCTCATGGCCAATACCGAAGATAAGGTAACTTCTGACTCTTCTTTTGATTCATGCAATGATTCAGATTCTGATAACTTAGAAAGTGCTTTTAATGAACTCTATGAAAAATATAAAGAAGTATCTAAATTACTTAAAATTAGTAAGAAGAATTTAATCTGTTTAGAAAATACAAACTCAGATCTAAAAACCGAAAATGAAGAACTTGAAAAACAAATAACTGAACATAAAAGAAGGAATGAATTATTATGTGAAGATTTAAAAGAGAAAAATAAGAAAATAATTCATTTAGAAAAACAAGAAGACTTAAGTGGACTTAAAACAGAAATAGAAAGATTAAATAAAGAAAATGAACATTTAACAAGCACCATAAACAAGTTCACAAATAATAAACCTCTTCTAATGATGAGTGGAGCTAAAAGATCAACCAAGAAGAAACATGGCTTTGGTTATACTCCCTCGGAAAATGAAGAAACAAAAGTCTTTCCTAACACTTATCCAACTCCTGAATTTATATCCGAAAAGAATAAAGAACATAAAAAAATTAAATACAATCCAGTTGAAAGAGTAACTAGAACAACCTGCTGTACTCATTGTAACAAACTAGGACATAACAAAGCAACCTGTCCTAACAAGAACAAAAAGTGGATAATAAAAGGAAAAATCAATGATACTAACCCATCAGGACCCAAAAGAACTTGGGTACCTAAAACCTAGTGTTTAAATTTCAGGGAAATTCAAGAGCATCCAAATGGTACTTGGACAGTGGATGCTCAAGGCACATGTCAGGCAACAAGAAGTTTTTCGTTGATCTCCAAGCTGAAGAAGGTACAGTCACCTATGGAGATAATGGAAAAGGCACTGTGATAGGAAGTGGGTCCGTGAACATCAAAGGAAAATCAGTTATTGAAGACGTAATTGGTCAAAGGATTAAAGCACAATCTTATCAGCATCAGCCAGTTGTGTGACAAAGGCCATCAGATTCAGTTCCAAGAATCAAGGTGCAGTATATTAAAGATGGTGCAGTCATATTTGAAGCCTTCAGAGAAAGAAACTTGTATGTTCTCTATCTGAGGAACTCAAGAATCAAGATGTCTGTTTGGCAGCCAGCAAAGATCAATCAACAGAGCTGTGGCACAGAAGATTGGGTCACTGCAGCTTGGACGGTTTGAACAAGCTCAGAAAGAGAAAGCTAGTGGAAGGACTGCCAAAGGTCAATTCTAGATTGGATAGCATTTGCAAACCTTGTGCAAGAGGAAAGCACACCAAGAGCTCTTTCAAATCAAAGACTGTAGTAACCACCTCAAAGCCCTTAGAACTACTTCATATGGATCTATTTGGGCCAATGAGAACTACCAGTCTAGGAGGAAGAATTTTGGATTTGTAATAGTTGATGATTATTCAAGATTCACTTGGGTATCCTTTCTAGAGCACAAAGATGACACATTTGAAAATTTTGTCAGCTTAGTAAGAAAGTTCAGAAAGATCAGAAGTTCACAATTGTCTCTATCCGATCAGATCATGGTGGTGAGTTTCAGAATGAAAAGTTTACAAAGTTCTGTGATGATCAAGGAATTGAGCACAACTTCTCAGCCCCAAGGACACCTCAACAGAATGGAATTGCTGAGAGGAAAAACAGAACTCTTTTGGATATGGCAAGAACCATGTTATCAGAATATGATTTGCCAAGATATTTCTGGGCCGAAGCCATCAACACTGCATGTTATATCATTAATAGAGTATGATCAGGCCGATTCTGAAGAAGACTGCTTATGAACTCTACAAAGGAAAGAAGCCAAAGATCAGCCATTTCAGAATTTTTGGATGTCCTTGCTTCATCCATAACAATGGAAAAAGGGACATTGGTAAGTTGGATGCCAAATCAGATGAAGGCATCTTTATGGGGTACACTTCTAAACCCAAAGGTTATAGAGTTTTCAATAAACGTTCCTTATTAATTGAACAATCTATACATGTTATTTTTGATGAATCTAACCCTTCCTTGAAAAAGGAAGAAATTAGTGACATTGATGATGCAGATGACTTGTCTGAAAAATTAGAGAATACCTCAATTAAGGACAAGGAAGATCCTCCTCTGGAAGAACTGCAGCAAACTGAAATTCAACATGAAAATCTTCCAAAAGAATGGAGACATCAGAAAGATCACCCTCCTGAAAACATTATTGGTGATCCATCTGTAGGGGTAAGAACAAGAGGTAATGTAGTTCCTTGTGATTATTTAGCCTTTGTTTCGCAAATAGAGCCTAAGACAGTCAATGAAGCTTTATCTGATGAATCTTGGATATTAGCCATGCAAGATGAACTAAATCAGTTCAAGAGAAACCAAGTATGGTCACTTGTTCCTAGACCATCCAATCATTCAGTCATTGGCACCAAGTGGGTGTTCAGAAATAAACTGGATGAGTCTGGAATAATCTTAAGGAACAAGGCCAGGCTGGTAGCTCAAGGCTACTCCCAAGAGGAAGGCATAGATTTTGATGAAACCTATGCACCTGTAGCTAGACTTGAGGCTATTAGGATTTTACTTGCTTATGCATCTGCATTTGATTTAAAACTATTTCAAATGGATGTCAAATCAGCCTTCTTAAATGGTTTTATCAAGGAGGAAGTTTATGTTGAACAACCTCCAGGTTTTGATGATACCGAATTTCCAAATCATGTATTTAAACTGCATAAGGCTTTATATGGTTTAAAGCAAGCACCTAGAGCCTGGTATGAAAGGCTCAGTACTTTCTTATTAGATCATGGTTTCACTAGAGGTAAAGTAGATAGTACATTATTTATAAAATCTAAGGTTAAACATATACTTCTTGTGCAAATATATGTAGATGATATTATTTTTGGATCTACTGATGAATCTCTTTGCAAGTACTTTGAAAAGCTTATGCAGGGAGAATTCGAAATGAGCTTGATGGGGGAGCTAAGCTACTTCCTTGGATTGCAAATCAAGCAAGGGAAGGATGGCACTCATATCTGTCAAGCCAAATACACCAAAGAGCTGTTAAAGAAATTTGGATTTGAAGATACAAAGCCACTATCAACTCCAATGAGCACATCAACCAGAATGGACAGTGATCAAAAAGGTAAAAAGGTAGATCAAAAGAATTATAGAGGTATGATAGGGTCACTACTTTACTTAACTGCAAGTAGACCAGACATTTTGTTCAGTGTATGCATGTGTGCTAGATATCAGGCAGACCCTAGAGAGTCTCATTTAATTTCAGTAAAAAGAATATTTAGATATCTGGCTAGAACTCATGATTTAGGTCTCTGGTATCCTAGATCTTGTGAAATAAAATTAGTAGGATATTCAGATGTTGATTATGCTGGATGCAAAGTAGATAGAAAAAGCACCAGTGGTTGTTGTCAGTTTCTTGCAGGATGTTTAATATCATGGTCATCCAAGAAACAAAATTCAGTAGCCTTATCAACAGCTGAGGCAGAATATGTTGCTGCTGGAAATTGCTGTACACAACTTCTTTGGATAAAGCAACAACTTGAGGATTTCGGAATTCATATCAAATCAATTCCACTATTGTGTGATAATACAAGTGCCATCAACCTCACCAAAAATCCAGTACAGCACTCAAGGACTAAGCACATTGAGGTAAGATATCATTTTATTCGAGACCATGTAGCTAGTGGTAATTTAGAAATTTCTTTTATAGATACAAATGGTCAATTAGCAGATATCTTCACAAAAGCCCTACCTGAAGAGAGATTTACATCTCTTAGAAGGGAATTAGGGATGTGCAATGTGTGAAAAGATTTCTGTAATTTTATTGGCATAAAAATTTTCAGATAGAAATGGAATTCTCCCTCCTTAAGATAAGCAAAACTTAGTTATCTACATTCCTTGACCGCTATCGTGTTAAAAGTTGTTTGACTCGTCAAACCTTTTTGTCGCTTTCTGCCTTTACCACCTCTTTGGCGTTTCACTTTTCGGTAAAGTAATATTAAATTATTCAAATCGTTCTGAGAACGACTTGTCTTCTACCTTTACCCTTTTATCTTTTATCTGTTCACCCAAAGCCGATGCCCTAACGATTTCGGGATCGACTCTCTGCAACTTTCGAAGCCTTCTCTTCTTCCCGCGAAGAATCCCTCGAAAGGTTCCATCTCTTCCATCTTCCTCCTCCTCCAGAACCTTTCTCCTCTACCTATGGCTGCTCCGATGATCTCTGGAAGCGTAGGGGGCTACAGTGCTGAGTTTCTGTCCCCAAAGGAGCAAGAAAGGTTTACCTTCGTGAAGACGAAGATCTGCGGAAATAAGGCAGTGGATGTTCAGAACCTTGAGAAGAGTGGCATGTCCAGTCTAGTCGAAGCTTTGAGAAGAATGCAGTGGATGGATGTTGCTACTTTCACCGAGGTAAGCTATCCGGACCTGGTGAAAGCCTTTTTCATTTGTTTGAAGTCAGAGGCAGATGGGTCCCTTGTCTCCTCAGTGAAGGGCACCCAGATCAAGATAGATCATGAACTATTGCATGAGTTGTTTGGAGTAAAGACCTCCGGGTATAGTGGCATTCACTCTGTGAATGATGAAGTAAAGGTCTCGGAATCATTGGTCCAGGGTTTAAGCTGAAAGATGGAAAGCTAGATATTAATCAGATGTCCGCATTTAATCGGTTGCTTCACTTTATTGTCTGCCAAATTATAGTACCTCGTAGTGCTACGTTTTCTTCATGCACTAGGGCAGACTCGGACATAATGTTCTGGGCAATCTAGAACAAGGAGATCAACTTGGCCGCAGTTATGATTGAGAGAATGAAGTTTGCCAGTACTCAAATCTGGGAAACAAAGAGCAACTGAATGTTTCCTTGCCTTATGCTCATCTACTCACCAAGATTTTCAAGCATTTCGGAGTAGATGTGTCTGGAGCAGTAGTAGAGAAGATGGGCCAGTCTATAAGGTCCAGAAATTTGAAGAAAAGTGGTTTTTCAGTGCAAGATGGATTTTGGACAAAGACCTCTGTGG
>JACBKR010002716.1:0-33362 GCA_014218235.1 Colocasia esculenta | reverse complement strand
GCGACAGTTTGTACGTAAGTAAATCCAAGTCAATGGACTGACGATGGTGGGTAAAAAATAATTACCCCGTTCTTGCGCAATGAACAAGATCCAGGTGCTGGAATCGCCTAGGCACTAAGGATGTATTTACGTCTATATAGTAACCTCTTGAGAGCAGTGATGCCTGTCAAGTTTGTTCCGAAATCAAGTTATGATATGAATTTTGAAAGACAAATATGACTTTGTTCTGATATTCGTTTGAGCCGTCATGAAATTAATTTGGGCTATATGTTTATGTTAAGTATGAAATTCATGAGCAATTATGTTTTGATCCACATATGCACTATTTGAATATTCATTCAGTTCTGCAAATGAAACTTCTACTCTATGTTCACTTATACCTACTGAGTCCTTTCGACTCATGCCTTTGTTTCATCCAACCCTTTCAGATTGAAGGTGTGCATAATCTCAGCTACACATGAATCCCAATTCCGCTGCGAACGATGAAAAGACGAAGAAGAATAGCATAATTTTAGTAGTTTTATTTTGAGTCGTTGATGTATTAAGTACAAAAAGAAACTTGAATTTTGTAAATAATGAGTGTTAGCACTTTGTGACCTTATGTATTATAATATGTTCCAAGATACCAATGTGGAATGGTTTGCCAGTTTTGTGCAAAGCGCGGATTATCTACCCATAACGAAAGTTTGTCAGCGTAACCCTCTTCTGATCAAAGGTTATGTATGTGTTTTTGTGAAGTCGGAGGAGGGTGTTACATCTTGCCCCTTGGCTGGCTGAGGAACAAGAAGAACAGAACCCGCAGTCTTCATCTTCAGTTACAGAAGGCGACGTTCATCTTGTTGCGATCTAAGGAAGGCGACGGTCAATGCGTCGTGTTCGAGAACCAGAAGGTGACACCTCTAGCGTCGCGTTCACCTTAAGGCGACGGCGGGCCTGTCACGTTCACAGGATCAGGTACTCTTCTGCAACTTTCTTCCTCTTTCCAAGGTAGTTAGCATCTGTTCTTCGTACTAATCCTTTTTGCAACTACTTTGGTGGCGATCACAAACTCTTTTCTTTAATTTTCATCATCATTATTTGGGGAGCAAATCCCGTGATTACACCTTTTGGCGATCACGGTGGGACCTCTAGTGCCTATCGTGCTCGTTATTGTCTTCCACTGTCTGTTTCAGTCCTTCATGTGTGTGGTTATTCTTTAGTTTTTGCATTTTTTCGTTTATTTCACTGTTGTTTTGAGTTCTGCTGCACTGGGTGAGAAGGCGACATCGAAGTCGTCGCGATCTGTAAGGTGACAGGGAGGTCGTCGCAAGCAGGTCAGATCTCCTATTCCGATCATCTATTTTTGTGTTTTTTGGGTTTATTTCAAGTACTCCATCCATGCCGTGAGTTGATTTAGTCTGATCCATGCTTTTACAAGTCTGTCAGTCCTCCATGCTATAGGTTGTTTGATTTTTCGTGCATAATCAGGTATATCTGATCTCTGTCCACTGCGAAGAAGAACGCGACGTTCTTCCTGTCGCGATCTAGGTCGAGACAGGTAGATTGTCGCCTTCTGCTTCTGAGAGCAGGTTGGCCTGATTTCCGTTTTACTAGTTTTAGGTTAGATTTTGCATGCACTTCGGTGCACATAGGGCGCATTCATATTTCCATATTTTAGCTTAGGTTGTCCTCCTCAGCGACGCCCGCTCTCTCGGCCACATATTCCTTGTGTCCGACTAGAGCACTCGCTTGAGGGCCTCCATAAGTCCCCTCCGATCGTGGATTCCCACTCGGCCGCCGGGCTGGTTGTACCTGTTGCCACCTAGATCTAGGATCCATGCGTTGGTAAGTCCGTGAGAAATCCTAGTCAAACCCGAAGTTGGAAGCTTTCTCCCTTTAGGAAACCTTTCCCTTTAGGGAACTTGCTAAAAGATCAAACCATTAAAAGGCAAACTTGAACCAAATAAAAGAAACCATCATCATTGCCACTTGCTTGCTTTGGGTGAGACTTCTTCTCTTTCTTTTGTTTGCATAGGATTGTTTGTTTAGGAAACTAGGTGTCTATTTAGGTTAGGTTGTCTCTAAGTCTGGACAGGCTTTCCTTGTTTTGGTGCATCAAAAACTCCCACCTTCAAAAATGGAGTCTTATTTGAACCCAATCTATGGTGATGAGAATCAGGATGCTGCATTCTACACCTCCCATGACTATGAGGAATCTCTTCCTCATGATCTCCTTGAGGAGAGGCGGCCGGCCCTGGGTTGCCACAGTCCATGACAGTGAGAGTCATCATCCCGACGACGGCGGCCCGTCACTAATGTTCGTTCCCCTCAGGCAGATGATCAAGTGGTCACTCTTGCACCTAATCCCTCAGCTTGATCAATCTCAGATCCAAGATCTCATGACGGCCCTCAAAGGAAAGGTCGTCTCATCGCCCTCACCCAGAGCGGGCGCCTCTCGCCCCATGCCATCTACCTCTGGCCCCCGCATTGTCACGGGACCAGTCGACAACACTCCCATCCAGTCGCGGGCCATTCGATTCACTCCCTTTGAATCTGAGTGCTACCATCCACATGAGTCGAGGCCCCGATCTCCCCCTTATCTCTCTTTCCATCCGCCACATCTTAAGCCACGTGCCAGGCCGGCATCTCGTGCCTCCTCCGTGTACGCTCAACCTTCCGCCACTCCCGACATCATGTCTGAGTGGGCGTCCATCAAAAAGGAACTCTAAGAGCTGCGAAGGCAAGTCGACCCTAGGCAGCACCATGATGTTCACATGCCCAATTTCAATGGCCTGTGGGTCCCATCTCCATCCGAACTTCCAAAGTATCACAAGTACAATGGCACTGGCAACCCCTATATTCACATCAAGGACTTCATCTATGAGTCTGCACCTTATCAGCATGACCGTCGCCTAATGGCTTACCTGTTTCGTCGGTCATTGGATGGGCCTGCACTAGACTGGTTCTATTCGTTATTACCCGAGGATGCAGAGGACTTCGCCATAGTGAAGGGCAAGTTCCTTGAACAATTCCAAGACAGGGTTGGGCCAGAATATTCCCTCATGGATGTCATTGCAGAAAAAATGAAGCCGGATGAAGAATTTTCCACATATGTCGATAGATGGAGGCAGATGGCCACACGAATCCCTGGGTACCTTCTGGAGGGAGAGAAGGTCAAGATCATCATTGCCAATGCAACCCCCACCTATAAAAACATCCTAGCAATGAATGATATCACCACCATGCATCAGCTCTATAGCCGGGCCCGGTTCATCCAAACCCAGCTCAAGGACTCCCCCATACACTCCATGTTCGAACCCCAAAAGTCTCGCTTCCAAAGAAAATCTCAGGGGCCAGTGACCGAGGGTGTCCAAGTTAATGAGCAAGTGAGTGCATTCAACCCTGCTGGCCAAAACAATACCGCCAACCCTATACTGCCCAGGGTCAGAATCCCACCAATCTCCCACAAGGTCAGCCTCGATACAACCAAGTACCACCCCCAGGCTCCCACACAGGCGCCCCCTAGGTCCAAGAGAACTCAGTACCCACCACTTCCTGAGACACTCTCCGACATCTCTTAGCCTTGATCTCCACAGACGCCATCAAACTCCCTCCGAAAAGGCCATTGAACCCAAGTGTGGACCAAACGAGGTATTGCATGTTCCATCGGTAGCTAGGTCACACTATTGAGTAGTGCTTCACGTTAAAGACCTGGTATATGATCTTCATGAGCAGAACAGCTGGACTAGATAGCTCTCCGAAGAGTAATCGGGGATATCAATAAAGGCAGAGGCAGCAACAACAGCAAAGTAGCAGCACCAACCACCCCTCAACAACACCAGCAACAACAACCATTTCAGGACCTAGGCATTGTCCATAACCCCCTACCAACCACCCGCCAGCTCCCAATCCACCACAACCACCAGCCCAGTGAATCCCATCGTCCACCACCCCCCTCCTCAAGCAAACTGGACATACGATGATGACTTGATGTTCAGCAGATGATGGCTATTAACCACCAGTATCCCCAATATCCTCAAACATACAATCAGCCCATGGCCCCCCAATTATCCCCTTTAGTTTCCCAAGCCAACGCCATCATACTGCCCATCGGCTCAACACCCGCGCCAATCGCTATGCCATCCATTATCCTACCACCTATCATACCTCTTGCTCCGCCTGTCTCCATACCACCACCACCCATTATAACCACTCCCACACCCATCATCTTGCCACCACCTGGGCTGAATCACCTTCCGCTGCCACTTTATCTTCCACCAGACAACCCGTCACCCAATCAACTACCCTGCGGAGCGAACGAGTCATCCATCGCCCGTATCCACCCATCTCCACCACCTCCACTAGCCAAGGCATTCCCCAACAGGTCCTGCAACCACCTCAGCAACAGCCTCAACAGCAACCGCAAGATGAGGGGGTGATTGAGCCGCTACCCAGTACACACTATGATATCCTTAAGCATCTTGATCATGTGCCAGCCAGGATTTCCATACTGGAATTGATAAAGAGATCCAAGGAGCACCAAGAGGCATTAAGAAACTTTTTGCAAAGGGTAGGGGTAAATGAGGACATGCTTGCCGACAAACTGCTGAGTGCATTAGCCATGGTGACTCGTGGGCCGGCTATCACATTTGTCGAGAATGAACTAGCACTCCCAGAAGCCAGGAGGCTCTCGCTCTGTGTTACCCTAGTCATCAATCATGTAGCAGTAGGGGCAGCACTGGTCGACACTGAGGCGTCAATAAATGTCTACCCATTGAGTACTCTAAGAGCCTGTGATGTGTCAGAAGGGTTGTTAAGACCGACACCAACCACCATTGCCGCTTATGAAACTCTAGAAGATCTTGCCACGACATGGTGACTGTACAAGCCGAATTGGGGCCGCTAGCCATCACTATCGATTTCTACGTACTTGACATCAACCCCATGTTCAAGGCCATCCTGGGGCGTCCATGGTTAGAAGCACTGGGGGTCGTTCCATCCACTGCGCATCAATGTCTGAAATTCCCCTTCCAAGGACGGATTATCAAGGTCAAAAGCATAGCCACTGCTCACACAGTCGATGCCATCAACGACACCCATCTCCCCGCTATATGGCCTCCCAACAAGCTCGTTGTCTCAGTGCTGGACATTAACTACCTTTGGGCCTATTCATTCCACTCCAAACAAGAGGCCAGTCCTGCACAAGTCAACACGGTAAAGAGGAAGGAGGCACTAAACACTAAGGGGTGGCAGATCATTATGAAGCTAGTCTACGAAGAAGAAAAGGCCTAGGGGCAGAACTGTAAGGCATCACCAAGCCCATTCCGACATCGTGATGAAAAGCCGATGGGGACTTGGTTACAGGAGAAGTCCAAGACATGGTCATCTAGCACATCCACCCTTAAAGCCGATCGCGAACCACTCACATGGACACTATGGTGCCACTTTACCAGAGGTCCAACGCAACCAGGATATAACACTGTGGTGGTCGAGGCGGGGCTGTCACAACACGAGGTACATGGCAGACAATTTGCTAGGCACATGGCCCCCATGCTCACATATAGGCGCTGGGAAAACTCCGCCCGGGAAAGAGAAGGAAGACAGGGGACCCAGAGGCTGAATGGTACCGCTGGTTTGATATAGAAGGCATCACTATAGCCTTCAGCTATTTGTTCTGGGAGGAAGAAAGAACATTGCCGCCAGCTGCAGCCGAACTGCTAGATCCACCCACATCCATCACATCCAAGAGGCAGATGATGAGTGAAACCACGGACGTGGGAGAGCCAGACATCCCCTACGAAGAAGGGAAGATGGTGGACGAGCTATGGAGGGGCACGTGCCTGGCCATCCATCCATCACTCTTGTGCTCTCTTCTTCCAAGTCTCGTCCCTGCATCTCCTCCCCTACTCATTCAGTTGTCTCCTCAACTCCTGACGGCTGCACACAGCATCCCCACTCCTGACCTCCAACCTTCAGCTCTCGCTGCCCTGCAATCTGATCCAAGTGACCACGAGATCACTCTTTCGTGTTGCATGCTCTCCATTGATCTCCAAAAAAAAATGCCAATCTTCAAATGCATATTGAGGTCGAGGAGCCGGCATACCTCCTTCACCCTCCTGATCAGGGGCACCCCTCAACTGGGGCTTCCCCTTCCGCTCCTTCATTAGGAGCCATCCTTTTTTAGGACCACGTGTCCTCCACTAGTCCTGTAGCGTCATCTAGTCAAGTAGAGTCGTCTAGTTAGAAGAGTCTAGTCTTAGTTTAGGTGAGTCTAGGTAGAGATTCAGGTCAACCCAGCTCCCGCCAAGTCAAAACATCGCCCTAGGAAGCAACGGGCAAGGCTATTCCCCAAAGATACTTTCAAGAGTTAGCTCGGCGATGCCAAGTGCTATTGTTAATAGAGGAGTTCACAAAAGAGGCGTTGGTGTTAGAAGAAGAGATTGTGCAGGATGGGGTGCTCGTAGACGACGGGTTTGGCATCTATGAAATCATGAATGATGAGGACCCAATCGATGAAGAGGATAGCAAGTAGATGACACTGCTGAGATATACGCTAGTGGTGTAAGAAAATTTGATGAGCCTACGTCAGCGGTGGATGAACCTATTAAGGAAGTCAACCTTGGAATGGAAGAAGATCTTAGGTTTGTGATTATCTCAGCTAACCTCCCTCCTGATGCAGAAGAAGAACTGTGCAAATTCTGAGGGAGTATAAAGACACATTTGCCTGGTCTTATGAGGACATGCCTGGCCTAGACCCCTCATTAGTGGAGCACCGACTTGTGTTGAAAGAAGGGGCAAAGGCCATAAAGCAAAAACTTAGAAGGTTCCACCCACTTATGGCCCTGAAGATGAAGGATGAAGTAGACAAACTCCACAAGGCTAGATTCATAAGCGTAGTGCTTTATTCGAATTGGGTGGCAAATATAGTCCCGGTCATGAAGAAGGACGGAAAAGTCAGAATCTGCATTGACTTCCGGGACCTAAGTAAGGCATGTCCAAAGGATGACTTCCCGCTTCCTCACATTGACGTATTAATTGATAACACTGCTGGGTATGAGACCCTCTTATTCATCGATGGATATTCAGGCTATAACCAAATCCGTCTAGCTCCTGAAGATCAAGAGAAAACATCTTTCACCACGCCCTGGGGAACATACTGTTATGTAGTCATGCCATTTGGGCTAAAGAATGCCGGGGCTACCTATCAAATGGCGATGATGGCTATCTTCCACGATATGATGCATGTCTATGTAGAAGTGTACGTGGATGATATCTTGGTGAAGTCAAGAACCAGGAGTGAACACCCCGAGATCCTCGCCAAGGTGTTGCAAAGGTCACGGAGAGTACAAGCTGAGAATGAATCCGAAGAAGTGCGTGTTCGCGGTGTCATCAGGGAAGTTGTTAGGCTTCATAGTTAGTAAGCGGGGAATTGATCGATCCAAACAAGGCCAAGGCCATTGCGGAAATGCCACCTCCAAAGAATATCTCACAACTAAGAGGCTTGATTGGGCGTCTGCAATTCATTAGAAGATTCATATCACAGCATTCACAAAGATGCCGCCCATTCTATGATCTCTTGAAAGGAGAGGCGAAGTTCAAATGGAATGATAAGTGCCGAGAAGCCTTCGATGATTTGAAGAGGTATCTCATGAATCCCCCAGTTTTGCAACCTCCTGTACCCGGGAAACCACTAATCCTATATCTCTCAGTCATTAAGGACTCCCTAGGTGTTGCCCTTGCACAACACGATGAATCTGGAAAAGAAATGGCAGCATACTATCATTCTAGACTCTTCAACACCACAGAATCCAAGTACACCACCGCGGACAAAACTTGTGCCGCGCTCGTGTGGGTAGTCCAAAAACTCAAGCACTACTTTCTTGCCCACGAGGTCAAGCTGATCTCAAGGATGGATCCACTCAGATATCTCTTAGAAAAACCTGTCCTCTCTGATCGGCTTGCGCGCTGGCAGAGCTTCCTCTCCCAATTCGACATCTCTTTTGTGGTCCAAAAGGCCATCAAAGGGTATGCCATCTTCGAGAACCTTGCCCATTTGCCACTCCCTCACAGCGATTCCATCCGAGAGAAATTTCCCGACGAAGAGCTCTCAGTCATCTCCAGAGATCCCTTCTGGTCCCTCCACTTTGATGGCGCACTCAACTCTCAGGGATGGGGCATTGGAGCCGTGCTGCTCACCTTCTCCGCCACTAACAACATGTCTGAGTATGAAGCTCTCCTCGCTGGTCTTAAACGTGCTTATATCTTGGGTGCATCCCACCTTAGAATCATAGGAGACTCTCAACTTGTTCTGCGGCAGGTGCTCTCAACTTATCGCACTCGTGACCCAAAGCTTAAACCATATCAAGACTTGGTCACGTTGCTGGCAAGCAGTTCCGCAAGCTTATCTATGTCCACACTCCTCGCTCACAAAATATCCTGGATGATGCCTTGGCGTCATTAGCCTCTTCTCTATCCTTCCCTCTTAGCCACCGGACTGAGACAATCGTTGTCCAACGGCTCGATGTTCCATCTACCCAGGATTCTTGGTTCAACAACCTTAGGACAGCCTTAGAAGAGAGGGCTAGGAAGAGAGCAGTGCAACAAGTCATGCTAGCCGAGCTTGAGGAAATCTTAGATGAAGAGGAACTGCCATGGTATTTGAGATCAAGCAGTATTGTAAGGATGGGTCGTATCCCGAAGGTGAAAATTCGGAGGATCGCAAGGTCATAAGAAGAACCGCCTTAAGGTACACAGTCGTTGGAGAAGTTTTGTGCAGGCGGGCTCTTAATGGAGTTCTTTTGAGATGTCTTAATGATGACGAGGCTTAGAAAGTGGTAGAAGGAGCCCATGCTAGTGAATGCGGAGGGCATGTCAACAGTCAGATGCTTTCTAAGAAGATCATTAGGCAGGGCTACTACTGACCAACCCTAGAAGAAGACTGTGCCATCTACGTCCGTAGGTGTGTCAAATGCCAACTCCATGCGGATTAAATTCATGCTCCTTCATCCTCACTTCATCCACTCTCCACACCTTGGCCATTCTCCATGTGGGCTTTTGATATTGTTGGCCCCCTTGGTGATCCTAATGCTCAAACCAAACAAAAATCCTTCATCCTGACAGCAACTGAGTATTACACCAAATGGGCAGAAGTAGAAGCATTTGTAGAAATTAAAGCATCCACAGTGTGCCGCTTTATCATGAAGAATATCATCTCGTGGTTCGAAGTGCCAAGCATCATCGTCACAGACAACGGGCCGCAATTCATCTCTCAAGAACTTCAGGACCTCTATAAGAAATACAATATCACTCTGCATCATTCATGTCCTTATTACCCACAAGGCAATGGCCAAGTTGAAGCAACTAATAAAACCCTTCTTAAAATCTTGAAGAAAACTTGTGAATCGCATAAATTCATTGATTGGCCAGAAAAGCCAATAGAGGCTCTATGGGCCTATCGTACCTCTATCTGTACTCCCACGGGACAAGCCCCGTATGCTCTCACTTATGGGATGGAAGCGGTAGTTCCATACGAGATCTTGATCCCTTCGCTAAGAGTCCAATTAGATAAGGAACTTAATCTTGACGAACGTCGAGAGGCGTTTCTAGTCCAATTGGAACTCTTGGATGAAAGGCGACTAATGGCAGACGAACATGTGCTCTCATACCAAAGGCGAATCTCAAGGTCTTTCGAAAAGAAGGTAATTGAACGGAAATTCCAAGAGGGTGATATTGTTTTGAAACGCATATTTATCAAACCTGGAGGTCCAGGTCTAAATTACAACCAAATTGGAAGGTTCGTACGTGGTGAAGGAGGTGTACCCGGGAAATGCCTACCACCTAACCACGCTGAGGGCGTAGAATTGTCACATCTGTGGAATGGGTTGTACCTTAAAAGATTATATCCCTAGTTCTGTAGGCGTGAGGCCACAACACTTAGATTAGGGATAACCCCGTGTTAAGAGTCCGAAGTCTCTTCCCCAATCGTCAAGGGTTGACCTAAGTTAGAACCAACACACACACACGGCAAGCCCAGGCGACTGCGCTTGGTGGATACCATAGCTATGTGGGCCCTACTCTAGTGATGTGATGGTCATTCTCTTCCAAATAGATCGAAGTGTAGGGGCAAGGGTCATAAGGGCAAGGTTGTCAACCTTCATGACACCCTGACGAGAGGAAGTCTCAAACAGGGACGGTCGAATAACAAAGGCAAAGGAACAAAAAAGCAAAAGAATGAATAAAAATGCATGATAGAATAGGGGCATGGCAAAGAGTGGCAAAGTCCCCGCGGGTCGCTCATGAGCCCGGTCGTACGCATGCCCCAGATAGTGCAAATCCATAAGAAAAGACCACAAAGTCCCTACGCAACAGACCTAATCTTTGAAGGGTATGCTGTAGGAAGAAGTCGATCCCAACGCCCTCAAACCTGCATTAGACTTTCCTTAAATAGTCTTTCATTTCCCTCTATAAGATCGGATCATCTCTTAGGTATGGCCTAACTAGCCGCACCGTCAACCAGGGGCAGTCACCCAAGGCATGTCACCCCTAAATGCACGTCCTACCTTAGTGAGGTCCTTGGCGAGAAGGGGAGGTGATCAAGACTCTAAACCAGCGGTTCAAACTGGTCTATGTGTTGTGGCCTAAAAGGGCGAGTCCCCTCCGTCTCGCGCGTCTTATTTTAGGAAGGGCTAACGTCGGCTTTAGGTGTCTATCAAAACCTCAAAAAAATCAAATATTTCAAAACCTCAAAAAAATCAATATTTCAAAAACTTTCAAAAAAAATCAATTTTCAAAACTAAAAAAAAATCAAATATTTCAAAACTCTAAAAAATCAATATTTCAAAACTAAAAAAATCAAATATTTCAAAACTCCAAAAAAATCAAATATCTCAAAACTCCAAAAAAAAATTTTCAAACTCCCAAAAAACACTACTCATTCATGCATGTCATTCATTTACTTATGTCTTTTTGCCTACTTAATAAGGCTTAGCCCCTTGACCATTTATCAAGATTGGTCACTCGTCATGCTTAAGGCAATGGGCTATGTCGAATAACGGATCTAACTTGTCTTCATGATTTTTCTAAGTGTGCAGGTCGCAGCATAAGAAAGAAAGCGGTACTTCCATCTCACTCGTCACTGTCACACAACTCTGAATTTGGCCTCCACACCCTTACTTATAGGCATCTAACACTCCTATCATGTGGAGAAGGTTTAGAAAGCTTAAAAAGGAGTTAGAACCGGACTAGGAGGCTTTAGGAGTCAAGTAGGAGCTAGACATGGAGCTCTCGGGGGCTAATTGCGCTCTGGGCACAAAACTGTGTGTCGAGACGTATCGACACGTCGCCACCGGGTCGCGACAGGCTCGTCGTCACATTCATGTTCAGGTAGCGACAAGCAATTTGTCACGTTCTGTGTTTCAACATCTGTTGGCTGATTCCTTTGCATGTGTTGATTCTTTTTGCCAATTTGAGATGTATTTGCACTTATGCTTTAATCCTTCAATTACTTTGATGCAAATTGAGTATTATCTTGTTCCTTATTGCTTGCTTTATCTTGAAAATCCATAAAATTCAGAAAAAAATTAGAAAATCAAAAAATCAAAAGACGGCTCGTCAGGTAAGTTCAGGTAAGTATTTCTAACCTTATCTCTACATTACTATATGGTATCTACTCTACTATATCATCTCAAGGGCCAGCTGGTTCTCAGTGTGTTCCAGGATCTGAGTTCCCCTTCACCAAAAACGAGGATGATCTAAGTGCGCACTGTTAATCGTTGGATAGGCCATAAGATGGTATGACTTGGGGATGATGGATTCTATCGCACGCCAGGGATGCGAAGTGTCTTGACCCTTGCTCATCTTATCTAGCAATATTATCCTTGAGTATTTGTTATTTTCTCCTTTTCTTTGCATTTTATTTTATGATTCTTTTCCTTTTAGCCCTGCATGCATCATTTAGGATCTTTGAGCTTCATGTCTCATGATTAGTCAAAGCCAGCTTTGCAATGATGTCTCAACCAGATTTTCATTTCTCAGACAAGGAATTCATTCCATTCCGAATTTGAAAGTCCTCTTCGAGCTAGTTGCTCGGTCCAGTTTGCAAGTATGGTTCCTATTCAGGATTCCTCTCATCCCCATTCATTATATTAGTCATCCCTTTCCCACTGATCCGCTCATTAGCCGTGAATCGCTCGAAGGCCAGAGTCGAATCAACCCGTCGGGACAGCACCTATCCCCTAATGAACGAAACCTGCAAGCCTAAGATGGCTAGGGTACCTCTTCATCAAGAGGTTGATCATTTCTTTTCTTTCAATCTTTTTTCATCCCAGATTGGAACCATCTGTGCACTCTGTTCTAGCCATGTTCGAAGATCGCCGATAATTCTCACCGCTTGTTCGTTCAGAATGGGTTTCTCTTTAACTTGATGCCCACTTTTCATCTCGTTCCACTTCATTCCGCTACATCGTCATTTCATGCCATCTCCTCTCCACTATTGCTCCACTCCCTTGCAAAGCAGGCATCAAGGAGGGGCAATCTATAGACACTCATTTTCTGACCCATAAGCTGAGCCAAATTCCTTGTCATATCATTGATGCCCCATGTTGGCTCATCATCGCCAAGCTGGCTTTATCCGATCATGGTATCCTTCTCATTAGTTCATCACCCTGGTGAGTTCTTCTTGGTCACATCAATCAATTTTCATCATCATTTCGTAGCTCTTTGAGTTGGGAGTTCAACGCTTCAAACTGCACGCCAATCCGATATCCATGCGAGGAGATCAGATGTCACATCCCGAGAATTACGCAGCGGATATTAGTTCGAAGAATTCGAATCGATATCCCGAGACGTGGACAGTCGGCAAATAAGCCTCTAGCTAGCACGCACTAAATGTATATCAACACAACATCATAATAGGGCCCAACTGATGAACTCAATAAAAATTGTATTCAAATCTCAACTTATTGTATTCCAAATGGAACTGTTACAACTCTTAGACTATGGGATAACAGAACTAGACTCAATAAAAAGGAAAGTACATTTACCCCTCACTTCCTACTACATGTTCTAACTCTCGAAATAAACTACTATAACTAGACTCATAATTGGGACGCTCATCACTCGGACGCATTCCCATCCTCGACTTGCTCTTCCTCTTGAATGTCATAGTCACCTAGATTGGGTAAAAGTAGGGGATGAGAAAACTAGCCCAGTAGGATTTATATCTCAATGTGCGGGCAATGATATAAGTGATTAACATTTTAGAACTAGGTAAGCACGATGAATGTCATGATATGCAAGTGCGAATAAAACAGATTAAACATGATACATGAAACAAGCTAGATAGAATGATCATGATAGAATAAGATCTGGAATGATATTAGAAAGAGAACTAGCAATAGATCACTTTGTACAAGCACGCAAGATTTTACTTTATGTCAATAGTTTACAAGAACGCAAGATATCACTAGTTGCAATAAATGCAGGATGGCCATATCACGCAAGCAAGCAAGCAAGATTGCACAAGCACGATCAAGTAACACTAATCAGGCACGTAAACATTAATGTACACCAAGGAAAGATCCACCAAGAGTGCACAAAGTCACGTGTATGTGGTTATGTATCTGACATTCAACAAGCAAGAAAGTACTCCCAGCGTAGATGCAATGCCAGTAATCATTATACCCCATGGTTAACAGTATATTTATGACTCGCCGTCATTGGGGCTAGACTGGAGCCCTTAGACACACGCCTGTGCCCTGTCAGCCATCTCATGTAAAATTTTAAATGTAGATACCCACAGTCATTAATAATGGCCAATGAGAGTTTCAATAAATAAGCATGTGTAATGTCATGTTCATGATGATGATGGGAACAAGTAATAGAACATGATTTCATGAGAACAGTGGTCAAGAGATAAATTGGCAGCAGAACGGTACGATTTAAATTTAGTTCAATCCTTACATTAATGGTTTTAGTCTAAATTGTAATCACGCTCACGAGAACAAGAAGAGAAAGGAAGTGCACGCCCTAGATGTATAAGTGTGTAGTGATGTACGCGTGTCAATTCACAATCCATCGGTCTCAAACTCTCAGAAAAACACTTAACATGATGGCATGCATGAACAATGCATTTAACTACATATGGGTTTACAAGATTTTAAGATAATATTCGTCATTTAAAACAAGCTAGAATGGTAAGAGTAATCACAAGTTTCATGTATGATCATTTCATTAGGAAGCAATTAGAATAATATTCATGTAATTAAGGATTTTTCAATGGGTTAAACACTTTTAAGCCATTAAGTAGACATCATGTAATGAACAGACCCAAGACATGAAATATTTGCAAAGGTAGTGTCGACACACCCCTTACTGGTGTCGACACCATGCTTCAAACACATGGCAAAATAATGAAAAACTGGTCAGGTAGTGTCGACACAGGATCAGTAGTGTCGACACAGTGATTCAAATACAAGGCAAAAAGGTCAAGTATGTCGACACTAGATCAAGTGTCGACACTAGAGACAGCTTCCAGAAAACCTTCTGGCCAATATGGGACAGTGTGTCGACAGATCAGGTAGTGTCGACACTAGATCAGCTCCCAGAAACTTTCTGGGTCAAACTGGGACAGTGTGTCGACACTAGATCAGGTAGTGTCGACACTAGAGAGCTTTCCAGAACACCTTCTGGGCTGTTTTGGGACAGTGTGTCGACACTAGTTCAGGTAGTGTCGACACTAGAGGCCCTTCCAGAACAAAAACCTATGGTCAAGTGTAACCCGAAAACACATCTCATGTAGCGATTCACTTTCCCCTCTTGTAACTCTCTAACGAATGACATTTAGACAAATTTCAACACGAAAGATGACTAGAACAAATATTAGAAGAACTTTGATGTTGGGATTTTGATCTAATTCAGTCTCAAATCTTGAGAAATATGAAGAACAAAAGTCAAGTGTAGCCCGAAATCACAGTATCATGCAGTGACTCTATTCCCACGCCTATAACTCTCTAACCAAAGACTTTTGGATAAAACGTCCAACATAAAAGATGATCGTGACTTCAAGTAGAAGAACGTTATGAAGGAAGCTTAGTTAAATTAGATCTCGATCACGTAGATAATAAGAAGAACGGGAAAAGCCCTACAGTGCATGACTTTGGGAAAACACTTATAACTCAAATAAACTCTTAGAATTCGATGAAACCATGTGAACGAATGTTAACTTGATGTTCTACACATTGGTATAGGATATATTAAGGTTTGGCTCGAGAAAACCTACCTTATGGGTTGAAGAAGTCTCGTTTTCCCAGAAAACCCGTGTTCAGACCACTGGAGGAAAACGCTTACTGCTCCGTGTATACTACATAGAATTTGGGCATTCCACTTGGGTTAGAACGTAGACTTGACCCTCTTTCCAGGGGTATAAGACTTGCAAGGTTTGGTTTAGGTTTGACCTACCTTTGGTCGACTTCAAGATGACTGTCTGTGCAGGTCGCAGCAGACGCAACAGGGGAAGAAGATGAGCTTCTTGTGGTCGATCCACAGATCCCTAACCACCAAGAACTCCTCCACACCACCCCAGAAAGTTCTAAAACTCATCCTAAGGTTTGGTGAAGAGTATTTAAGCAACCATGGTGTTTTAGGAGTCCTATTGTAACTAGAAAGCTGGTTGCGGTTTTGGCTTGTTAGTTTCCTACTTAGGAGGATTTCTTCCTCCCATAGAGTGTGTGAGGCTTTAGGAAACCTCCCACCATAGATAGGCATGAATTTGGGTTGCCAAGAATGCATGATTGCATCCCAATCCAACTCAAATTGCCTCTTCCTAATTTCAGTCTAATTAAAGTTACGAATTTCCCTGCATTTTCTAGCTTTATTTGATTCTTGGGCCAAATGATGTCCATTGGCCCAGTTATGATGTTGGGTCATCAATATATATGTTGGAAGTCTTTCCAACACTTTTACTTAAATTTTTTATTGTGTCGTATTTTCGTGTTAATGGTTTTCCGACTTGTTATAGCACGTATGATAATGATGTGTATGTTTTACATATTTGTAATTTATTCATTTCTATTTATTTGAATTCTTAAATAGCTAAAATTTTCGGGGTGCTACACCGTCCCCCACTTAAGATAATTGGTCCCCAAATTCATGTATAGAAAATTATTGTACAAGTGAGATGTACTTACTTGTGAATAGCTCCGGGTATCTTTTGCGCATTGCTTCCTCAGTCTCCCACGTGTCGTCCTCTTCTAGGCGTTGATTCCATCTAACTCTTACCAGTGGGATAACCTTGTTCCTTAGTTGGCGCAGTTCCCGGTCCACGATCTTAATTGGCTTCTCTTGATATGTTCCGTATTTGTTGAACTCCAGAAACGTATTCTATGACATGGTAGGGATCACGTACGTACTTCTTCAGCATAGATGCGTGGAATACATCGTGTACTCCTTCCAGATGGGGTGGTAGTGCCAGACGGTATGCAACTTCGCCTACTCTCTCGAGGATTTCGAAAGGCCCGACGAACCGGTGATAGCTTGCCTTTAATTTCAAACTTCAAATTCCACGGCCTGGAGATACTTTTAGAATACGTGATCACCTACCTAAAACTCTAGGTCTCTCCTTCTTTGTCTGCATATGACTTCTGCCTTTGTTGTGCTACTGCCATTCTTTCCCTGATAAGCTTCACCTTCTCTGTGGTTTCCCTTATCATCTCTGGTCCTAGCACTTGCCTTTCGCCAACTTCGTACCAGCAAACTGGAGATCGGCAACTCCTTCCGTAGAGAGCTTCAAATGGTGCCATTGAATGCTAGCTTGATAGCTATTGTTGTAGGCGAATTCTACAAGAGACAAGTGTTCATGCCAGCTACCTCCAAAATTTAGGACACAAGCTCTAAGCATATCCTCAATCACCTGATTGGTTCTTTCCGTCTGACCATCAGTTTGTGGATGGAAAGCCGTGCTGAAGTTAAGTTTAGTCCCCAAGGAATAATGCAGTCCTTTCCAAAAGTGGGATGTGAACCGAGGGTCTCTATCCGACACGATAGACACCGGTACTCCATGTAGTTTGACTATTTCCTTCACATATATTGCAGCTAAAACATCAACTGACCACTTTTCTTTATTGGTAAAAAGTGAGCAGACTTGGTTAGGCGATCGACTATTACCCATATGCCATCGAATCCACCTCTAGATTTAGGTAGTCTGAAAATAAAGTCCATCCCTATTCCTTCCCATTTCCATGTCGGGATTTCTAAGGGTTTAAGTTTACCTACAGGTCGCAAGTGTTCTGCTTGATCTTTTGACAGGATTAGGCATTTGCCGACATATTCAGCCACCTCCCTTTCATATTAGGCCACCAAAAGCCTCTTTTCAAGTCCTGATACATTTTGGTAGTTCCAGGATGAATGGTATACCTGGTCTTGTGAGCCTCCTCCATGATCATTTTCTTTGTCTCTGCATGGTCGGGTACACAGACTCGATCCGGAACAATAGTCTTCCATCTTCAGTTAATGAGAAATCTGGCCTCTGGTCTAGGTTAGCCTTAATCTCCACATGTACAGGGTCATTGTTTTGGAGTGCTATAATGTCTTCCTGTAGGTTAGGTTGTACTCTAACACTTGCAATCAGGCATCCCTTCTTCTTAGTGTCAGCATCAATATCCAACTTGGCAAAGTCTTCCAACAATCTCCATTCACCCACCATGAGACTAGACAAGGTAGCCATTGGCTTCCTGCTAAGAGCATCTGCCACGGCATTTACTTTTCCTGGATGATATTGAATAGAGAAGTCGAAGTCCTTGAGATACTCCAACCACCTCCGCTGTCTCATGTTCAAATCCTGCTGAGAAAACAGATATTTCAGGCTTTTGTGGTCAGAAAACACAATGAATTTCTCACCATAAAGATAATGACGCCATATCTTCAAAGCGAAGACCACCGCAGCTAGCTCAGATCATGTACGAGATAATTGTCCTCATGCTTCTTTAATTATCTGGATGCGTAGCATATAACCTTCCCTTCTTGCATCAGCACGCAGCCTAAGCCGATCCCGGATGCATCGGTGTACACTTCAAAACTACCCCCAGTGACTGGTAGTGCGAGCACAGGTGCTGAGGTGAGGTGCTCTTTCAATGCCCGGAAACTCTCTTCACATTCCTCAGTCCATGCATATGGATTTCCTTCCTGGTAAGCCTGGTCAATGGTACAGCTACCTTTGAAAAATCTTTAATAAAGCGGCGATAGTACCCTGCTAAACCCAGGAAGCTTCTAATCTCCGACACAGTTGTCGGCCTTGCCTAGTTCTTTACCGCCTCCACCTTAGATGGATCTACAGCGATTCCCTCCTTGGATATGATGTGGCCAAGGAAGACACCTCTTCCATCCAGAATTCACACTTACTAAGTTTGGCATAGAGTTGATTGTCTCTCAGCACTTGCAGAGCAATCTTCAAGTGTTCTTCATGTCCTTCTTTGAATTTGGAGTAAATAAGGATGTCATCAATGAACACCACTATAAACTGGTCCAAGTATGGCCGATAAATATGTTCATAAGTTGCATGAAAGCCACTGGAGCATTGGTTAATACGAACGGCATGACCACGAACTCATAGTGACCATATCTACTCCGGAATGCAGACTTGTGAATATCCTCTTCCTTTATTCTCAGTTGGTGGTAGCCCGACCTTAGATCTATCTTGGAGAAATATTGTGCGCCAGAGATCTGATCAAACAGTTCATCGATACGGGGCAGTGGATACTTGTTCTTTATTGTCAACTGGTTCAACTGACGGTAGTCAATGCAAAGCCTCATTGATCCATCCTTCTTCCTGACGAATAATACAGGTGCTCCCCAGGGGGATGTGCTAGGCCTGATGAACCCTTGATCTAGAAATCCTTGGATCTGCCTTTTTAACTCCTGCAATTCAATGGGGGACATGCGGTACGGAGCTTTTGAAACAGGGGCTGCCCTAGGGAGTAACTCAATGGTGAAGTTTACTTACCGTTCAGGTGGTATTCCGTGTAATTCTTCTGGAAAGACATCCGGGTAGTCTCTAGCTATGGGGATGTCTTCTAGATTTGGTTTCTTCTTTTCAGTCACTATGACCGAAACTAGGAAAGCATCACAACCTTGGTTGATTAGCTTAGAAGCTTTTAGGGATGATATCATGATGGGGGTTTATGATAGCGATTCCCAAGTAGGGAAAAGGTTGGAAGATTTGGACTTCTAAAAGTGACCAACCTATGACGACAATTACATCAGCATCATATTCGATCAGCCAATCGACACCCAATATGGCATCATAGCCCTTCATGTCTAGACAGATAAGATCAGCAGGGAGATTGTGTCCTCCTACTATAGTTTCACATTTTGGGAAGTAGTGGGTAAGTTTAGATTCTGAGCCAAGTGGAGAGGCTACAGTGATCTCGGATTTCAAGGGTACAGGTTGGACAGGTAGAGTTGCAGCGAATGAGGTGGAAATAAAGGAATATGCAGCTCCAATATCAATAAGCGCAAAAGCAGGTTGAGAGTGTATGGAAATGGTACCTTCCACCATACCCCTCCTCGGGTAGGTCAGCTTCTATGACAGCATTAAGGCGTCCCTGAAGCCGTGGTGCATTCTGAGCTCTACCTGGTTGGTCCTTCATCATTGGGCAGTCAGGAATACGGTGGTCACGACCACTTCTCAAGCATGCCCCGAGCTTCTTCCAGCACTCCTCAGCTCGGTGTCCTGGTTTATCACAGAATTTGCAATTCTCCGACAACTGCCTACCTTCCATTATGACTTATTTGTCTTCCGCAGCATCTCTTCCAGCATTGGCCTCTTGTTGTTGCTGTTAAAGTGTTATTGTTGCTACGAAACGTGGGAGCAGTACTAGGTGCTCCCTTCTTGACAAAGATCGGCTTAGAGTTGTCCTTGCCCCTCATGCCCTCTACTTTGGCCATGGGTCTTCTACCAGCTGAGCTCTTTGGACCATCTCAGTGTAAGTTTGAATGTTGTGTGGTCCGAGCCTTTCAATGAACATGGGCCTGAGTCCATCCATGAAACGGTTGGCCTTCAACCTTCTGTGCCCACAATATATGGGGCATACACTGCCAGGCGAGCGAACTGAGCTTCATACTCAGCCATAGACATGCTCTTTTGTTTTAGTGTAGCAAACTCTGCTGCGTTCTTCTCCTTCACTCTCTCAGAAAAATACTTTCCCCGAAATATCTCCAGGAATCCGGCCCACTCTAGTTCAGCTACGTTTGGCAGGTGGGCCGAGGTGGCCTTCCACATGCTCGAGCATCTTTAGTAAATGGAAAGTGGCCAGTACCACTTTTTCCCTATTGGAGCATTGCATTACTTGAAAAATCCTTTCGATCTCCTCTTGCCAATTTTCTGCTTCATCTGGGTCAGGGGATCCAGAGAAACGAGGAGGGTTTAAACTCCTAAAATTTCGGTGCAGATCACCGGCTCCATTCCTTGCAGCTGCAGCCTGATTTCCAGCTTGAACTACATTTTACAGGGCCTGCGTAAGTCCAGCCACAGTGTCTTGCATATCTTGCCACTGGTTGCGAGCCATTGCAGTTGCGTGAGAGTGTTATGAGGATTCCTGAGAAAAGGATGGAAACCAATTAATGTCTCTAGATACATTATAAGAGTCATGGGTAGGAGTGTTCAATTTTTTCTTACATATTCCCAGTCTCTACCCATTCTCACCAGGTACTATATTAAATTTCATGACCTAGGTTCCATAGGTATCTTCTATTCCTGAGACTTATCCTATTTGGTATTCTAGGCTCTGATACCACTTAACTGTCACGTCCCGAGAATTACGCAGCGGATAATGGTTCAAAGAATTCGAATCGATATCCGAGACGTGGACAGCGGCAAATAAGCCTCTAGCTAGCACGCACTAAATGTATATCAACAAACAACATAATAGGGCCCAACTGATGAGGCTCAATAAAAATTGTATCAAATCTCAACTATTGTATTCCAAATGGAACTGTTACAACTCTTAGACTATGGATAACAGAACTAGACTCAATAAAAAGGAAAGTACATTTACCCCTCACTTCCTACTACATGTTCTAACTCTCGAAATAAACTTATAACTAGACTCATAATTGGGACGCTCATCAGTCGGACGCATTCACATCCTCGACTTGCTCTTCCTCTTGAAGTCATAGTCACCTAGATTGGGTAAGAGTAGGGGATGAGCAAACTAGCCCAGTAGGATTTATATCTCAATGTGCGGGCAATGATATAAGTGATTAACATTTTAGAACTAGGTAAGCACGATGAATGTCATGATATGCAAGTGCGAATAAAACAGATTAAAACATGATACATGAAACAAGCTAGATAGAATGATCATGATAGAATAAGATCTGGAATGATATTAGAAGAGAGAACTAGCAATAGATCACTTTGTACAAGCACGCAAGATTTTACTTTATGTCAATAGTTTACAAGAACGCAAGATATCACTAGTTGCAATAAATGCAGGATGGCCATATCACGCAAGCAAGCAAGCAAGATTGCACAAGCACGATCAAGTAACACTAATCAGGCACGTAAACATTAATGTACACCAAGGAAAGATCCACCAAGAGTGCACACAAGTCACGTGTATGTGGTTATGTATCTGACATTCAACAAGCAAGAAAGTACTCCCAGCGTAGATGCAATGCCAGTAATCATTATACCCCATGGTTAACAGTATATTTATGACTCGCCGTCATTGGGGCTAGACTGGAGCCCTTGGACACACGCCGTGCCCTGTCAGCCATCTCATGTAAAATTTTAAATGTAGATACCCACAGTCATTAATAATGGCCAATGAGTGTTTCAATAAATAAGCATGTGTAATGTCATGTTCATGATGATGATGGGAACAAGTAATAGAACATGATTTCATGAGAACAGTGGTCAAGAGATAAATTCGGCAGCAGAACGGTACGATTTATAATTAGTTCAATCCTTACATAATGGTTTAGTCTAGATTGTAAATCACGCTCACGAGAACAAGAAGAGAAAGGAAGTGCACGCCCTAGATGTATAAGTGTGTAGTGATGTACGCGTGTCAATTCACAATCCGTCGGTCTCAAACTCTCGGAAAAACACTTAACATGATGGCATGCAATGAACAATGCATTTAACTACATATGGGTTTACAAGATTTTAAGATAATATTCGTCATTTAAAAACAGCTAGAATGGTAACAAGAGTAAATCACAAGTTTCATGTATGATCATTTCATTAAGGAAGCAATTAGAATAATATTCATGTAATTAAGGATTTTTCAATGGGTTAAACACTTTTAATCCATTAAGTAGACTCATGTAATGAACAGACCCAAGACATGCAATATTTTGCAAAGGTAGTGTCGACACACCCCTTACTGGTGTCGACACCATGCTTCAAACACAAGGCAAAATAATGAAAAACTAGTCAGGTAGTGTCGACACAGGATCAGGTAGTGTCGACACAGTGCTTCAAATACAAGGCAAAAAGGTCAAGTAGTGTCGACACTAGATCAAGTAGTGTCGACACTAGAGACAGCTTCCAGAAAACCTTCTGGCCAATATGGGACAGTGTGTCGACACTAGATCAGGTAGTGTCGACACTAGATCAGCTCCCAGAAAATTCTGGGTCAACTGAGACAGTGTGTCGACAATAGATCAGGTAGTGTCGACACTAGAGAGCTTCCCAGAACACCTTCTGGGCTGTTTGGGACAGTGTGTCGACACTAGTTCAGGTAGTGTCGACACTAGAGGCCCTTCCAGAACAAAAACCTATGGTCAAGTGTAACCCGAAAACACATCTCATGTAGCGATTCACTTTCCCCTCTTATAACTCTCTAACGAATGATATTTAGACAAAATGTTCAACATGAAAGATGACGAGGACAACCAGTAAAAGAACTTTGATGTTGGAAGTTTGATCTAATTCAGTCTCAAATCCCAAGAAAATATGAAGAACAAAACGTCAAGTGTAGCCCGAAATCACAGTATCATGCAGTGACTCTCTTCACACGCCTATAACTCTCTAACCAAAGACTTTTGAACAAACCGTCCAAAAAAAGATGATCCTGACTTCAAGTGAAAGAACTTTCGTGAAGGAAGTTTTGTCAAATTCGGTCTCGAATCATGTGCATCATAAGAAGAACGGGAAAAGCCCTAACAGTGCACGACTTTGGGAAAACACTTATAACAAAATAAACTCATTAGAATTCGATGAAACCAGTGGGAAACGAATGTTAACTTGATGTTCTACACATTGGTATAGGATATATTAAGGTTTGGCCCGAGAAAACCTACCTTATGGTTGAAGAAGTCTCGTTTTCCCAGGAAAACCCGTGTTCAGACCACTTGGAGGAAAACGTTTACTGCTCCGTGTATACTGCATGGAATTTGGGCATTCCACTTGGGTTAGAACGTAGACTGACCCTATTTCCAGGGGTATAAGCCTTGCAAAGTTGGTTTAGGTTTAACCACCCTTGGTCAACTTCAAGATGACCGTCTGTGTAAGGCCCCGAATTTTCTTTTCCGTTATACTTTATGTATATGTTGTTTGCTTGTTCTTGCATAATGGCGTACATGAAAATGGTGCATATTATAATTGTAAATTTTGCATGTGTATATGCGTGGATGTATATTATTATATGTGAATATAAGTAAGCCAATTTTGTGTATAAGGTATCTATTCAAATATTATGCATGTACTATCTAAATATTGAAGTATACCTTATATCGCCCATTTCATAGGTATTGTGTGCGAATATATGAAGTGCATGTGTGTATGTACGTATGTAGGTTATCTTATGCGTGTGATAATTGTGTACCTAATTTTACATATGTAACACCTTGGTATACTTAGGTATGCATGAGTATATGCCCAGGTATAAATGTTATGGATTGCACGGTGTAGTAATATACATATTATGCCTTATACATTGTATGTGTATACGTAGTGTAAACACAGTTCTTTGTGTGTTGAGTCATGTTGTGTGTATGTATATGTATATATATATATATACATTGTATGCGTATGAAGATATCATGTATGTGTTATTATCTTGATGTACCTATGTATGTATGTGTAGGATTAGTAGTAAATTTTGGATGGTTACATGGTGTAGTGGTGTATACACTATACTACATAGGTTTCATGTGCATATATGTGTGGATTAAGCTTGGTTCTGCATGATTTTAAGTTCTGGCAGAAGAGTGTCTTGGCGTCAACATGGATGGACGCCATGATATGTCGGCGTCCATATCGACTGACGCCAACCCTAATGTAGCCGTCCATGGATATGGACGTCAATATCCCTAATTTTTTGTGCGCAACAGAGCGCAGAGAGCACTCATTGGGCTAGGCTTCTGATTGGGGAGATGTTTTCCAACGGCTCTTACCGTCCCTTCAACCCCTGCACGAGCCCCTCTTGTCCCCTAGTCTACAAAACACATCCCTTTTGCAACCTAGAGAGCTCTCTTGGCTCTTTACTAGAAAGGAAACCCTAACTGAGAGAGAGAGGAAGGACTGACCTTGGAGGGCTTGGATCCGGCGACTGGGCGTTTTCTGGTGATCTTCTACGACAAGGAGGAAGGCCATACGTAGGAGAAGGCTTCCCTGGCGTTGGACTGCAGCCTGCAACCCCCTAGAACCGGAGCAAAGGATTTTGAGGCTTCTTGGCGCTGCCCAAGGAGGGCTTCATCAGCTTATTCCGATCTTGTAGATTTAATTGAGAGGCAAGTAACCCATAGATCTCAATCCCATACATGTGCCCTAGGTCCCAGCAATTTTTGTGGATTTTAAATCGTGTCCTGGACCCTCCTTTTCACTTGGTATTTGGAGTTCGGTCTGTGCTGTTGCACAGACAGGAACTTGGCGTCAATACCCTTGACGCCAAGATCTCCCGTCGGCGTCCAGCGATCGTGCCGTCAAAACCCTTGAACGGCCAGAGACTGCCGCTAAGTTCTTCAGGATAGAACAGTGAGCTGTTCTTCCTGGTAGATAATTATTTTCGATGTGTTTTCGCAATGAGGATATAGTGTAATTTTTATATGTTATGTAAAATAGGTAATGTGATATGTGTGGAAATTTCTGTGTTTTCTGTGGATGGCATAAATTTTAGATTTTGAAATACATGTGGGAAAATGGATTATGCATGTTCACCTACTGTCTACATGATTCCTGAGGAATTAAATGCCCTAGATTTTTCTATACCATGTGTATATGTATCAATCCATGCCCTGAAATTTTGAGAATTTCTCCATGACTGTGGGACTTACTGTAATTTCTGTTTTGGAAATAGAAGACATGCATAGGATTTGTAAAAATTACAGTAAATTATGTGTTGTGCAATAAATCCGGAGAAAATTTCTGTGATGATGAGTATGTTAGGTTCAGGGCTGTGAACTGTCAAATTGGATATTCATGTTATGTTCCATGTTAAATCAAATTATGAACGGCATGAGATTGCATGTTTTAATTTCTGTAAATGTAATATGATTCAGAAAAATATGAAAATTTGCATGTGTGATTATAAACCTGAAATGTGTCTGTGGTTAAAATCTCATGTTATTTTGATAACAGTAAGTATCGTTATGGATTTTTAATGAGAAAAACGACTATGTGAGCATGTTAATTGTAATTTGATGTGATTCAGTAAATTTCAGTATGATTAAATCTATATTATGATTATTTGGCAGTTGCAACAGTGATGTTAAAATCAGTGAATGTGGACTTATGTGTGTGTGAATTATGTATGAGTGTGTGCATGAGACGTGAGAGAACAAGTGGTATAGGTGTGTAAAATGGTTAATGTGACAAGGTAAACAAATATGCCCATAAGACACTGCCACCTTAGATGCTTGGAGCTGTACTGTAGTAGTTCCCCTACGGGAAAGCTCAATGCGTTATGTGATACCCTAGGAAGGGGTCTTGATAAAGCGTATACCCTGGCAAAGGGTCTTGTAAAATCCTGGAGGTGGACAAGTTCCACTGGTAATGGTGGGAAGGGCTTTCCCCGATTTCTGCAGAGACTAAGACTTATCACTGTGCCGGTGATTAAGTAAATGAAAGTGAATGTGTGTGATATGTGATCGTCTAATGGTGGTTTGGGCTGTGTCTTGGCATTATGTGAAAATGAGTATAAGTGTGATGTGAAAAGTGATATGTGTTCATAGCACAAGGTATGTGCGAGATATGTGTAAATGTGGCACATGTTATGTGCAAAGTGAAATGATAAGAAATGTGTGAATGTGATAGGAATTAATGGGAAATGTGTATAAGTATTGTGTGATAGAACAAAGTGAGTGTATGTGAAAGCCAAGGTTCATCATATGGTTGTGTGTAATGAGAAAATAGTATAAGTGTAAATGACAATAGTGTTAATTGATATTTTGTTTATTGATGTGTATGAAAGCTTGTGTGTGTATGTGTTGGTGTATTAATTGTCAAATGCTAAAAGTGATGTTACTATTAGTACCAAAATGTAAGTATATGCTTTCATATTCATGGAATTTGAATGATTGGATGCACATGTGTTTAGTATCATGTTGTATAGTTAAAAGTGATCCCTATGCAAGGGTAATACGAATGTCATAAAATTTGTATAAAATTGGCAAGCTAAATGTGAAGTAAATTGTTATGATTGCATGCAAAGTGAGTTAGAAATCATGCTAGGAGTGCAACCTATCTTGTATATGTTTTCCATGACTTAGTTGTGAAGTTTTACAAGGATGTGAGTAAAGTATGAAGGTATGTGAATGTGTATTTGTATTTATGTTAATGACACCATGTTATTAGTAACCTTGTTTGGACTACAGTTTTACATGTGGAATAGTTGTTTAATACAATTCCATGTGAATTATTTTGTTATAGCATAAGCATGTATGATTTAATTGCTGAAATTATATTGTGTTAAATTGTTAGAAAATATGTATGTATTGAATCTTAAGTTACTTGCTGAGTCTATTGTGTAGACTCACTCTTGCTAAACATTTCAGGAAATTAGCAGCGGAGGAGCTAGCAAGATTGAAGTGGAGTTAGACTAAGTGATTGAAGACTTGTAATTTATCCTTCATAGTATGTAAAGCTACAATTGAAATTTGAGTTTTGTTCAAATGTACTTGGAGTCGGCTATGTATTTGGAATATTTTGCACTTATGTTATCTCTTGTTGAACTATACAGACTGTGGTATGTGGATTTAAAAGTTGATGGAATGAGATTCATTTAATTCCGTTGTATTTATTTAATTCTATTTGTGTATATCTCAGCTCACTTGTTACTTGTTGGGGTATTCTCCCCTGTAGCGGCTTGCTCTCATCGGATGTGGGTGGTATAACCGTAGGGAAAGTGGTCGGTGCAGAGATGTTGTGGTATCAGAGCCTTTGGGTTGAGCTTATACATAAATGGCCATCAACTAAATCACATCTCTAAGTCCTTGTAGTGGATAGCCCGATCCAAGGAATAATTAAGATAGTACTAGAAAAGTAGTAAGATAAATACACGATAACATGTTAAGTATAGGGATAAATGGAGTTTAACTTGATGTTTATTTTGTAGCAATGGCTAGAGAGGTTCGACGTTCGAGCTTACCTATTCGGGATGAAGAGTTAAGTAGGACTGATGGAGAGCAGCATGAAGTACCAGCACCTCAAGGATCGCCCCCGCCACTGTTGGCTGATTATGGTACGGTCATGCAAGGAATTGTACAAGCAATACAGACTCAAGCGCAAACACAAGCAGCTTTTCAAACTCAGTTTCAGGCTCAGGTTCCAGCACCAGCTCAGCAGGACCGTGGTTTAGGAGGTGTATCAGTCATGGAGAGGTTCAAGAGGATGGCTCCACCCTCTTTTAAGGGGGAGAGTGAGCCGTTAGTTGCAGAAAGTTGGCTCAGGGAAATCGAAAAGATATTCAGAGCCATCAGGTGTGCAGAGGATGACAAGATCAGTCTGGCGGCATACATGCTTCAGGAGCGAGCGGATGTGTGGTGGTCTTCCGTTCTTCGTACGCAGTTTGTAGGAGTGGAGCTAGAGGTTACTTGGGAAGATTTCGTAAGGATGTTTCAGGCCAAGTATGTTCCTGAACATATACGGGACAAAATGGAGCAGGAATTCTTAGCATTGACTCAGGGATCGATGACAGTTGTGGAATATGAGGCTAGATTTGCAGAGTTGTCTAGATCTGCACCACACATAGTTGTTGATGAGAGACGCAAGGCAAGGAAGTTTGTAATGGGGCTTAGACCGTCATTGAGAGCCAGACTGGCGGCGTTTGACCTTAGAACTATGGATGTAGCTCTTAGCGCGGCGTGCAAGAAATGGAGTCGTACTTGGCAGAGAAGAAAGCCCGATTAGAAATGCTACCAGAACCATTTCAACGGCAAAAGAGAAAGATGAAGAAGCTCATGAAAAGACAACAACCAACTATGGTACCAATAGAATCGACCTTTCAGTTAGTAGTTTTGGCCGGCAATGAGAAGCCCGTATGTGTGCATTGTGGCAAGCGCCACGGTGGAGACGTATGTTGGACGAGGTTAGGAAGATGTCTCAAGTGTGGTAGCAAGAATCATCGGATTAAAGACTGTCTGAATCAGAAGAAGAGGTTTATTCCCCGAGATGTTCCAGTAGTAAGAAAGCCACCGGCCGAAAATTAGGCACCGGTCTAAGTGGACTAGAAGCGGCAACAAGATCATCAAGGGTACGTGATCGATCTTCGAGGACGAAGATCTCTTTAAGGGGGAGAGGGTGTAAGCCCCGAATTTTCTTTTCCGCTTATACTTTATGTATATGTGTTTGCTTGTTCTTGCATAAATGGCGTACATGAAAATGGTGCATATTATAATTGTAAATTTTGCATGTGTATATGCGTGGATGTATATATTATATGTGAATATAAGTAATTGGCCAATTTTGTGTATAAGGTATCTATTCGAATCTTATGCATGTACTATCTAAATATTGAAGTATACTTATATCGCCCATTTCATAGGTATTGTGTGCGAATATATGAAGTGCATGTGTGTATGTACGTATGTAGGTTATCTTATGCGTGTGATAATTGTGTACATAATTTTACATATGTAACACCTTGGTATACTTAGGTATGCATGAGTATATGCCCAGGTATAAATGTTATGGATTGCACGGTGTAGTAATATACATATTATGCTTATACATTGTATGTGTATACGTAGTGTAAACACAGTTCTTTGTGTGTTGAGTCATGTTGTGTGTATGTATATGTATATATATATATATATACATTGTATGCGTATGAAGATATTCATGTACGTGTTATTATCTTGATGTACCTATGTATGTATGTGTAGGATTAGTAGTAAATTTGGATGGTTACATGGTGTAGTGGTGTATACACTATACTACATAGGTTTCATGTGCATATATGTGTGGATTAAGCTTGGTTCTGCATGATTTTAAGTTCTTGCAGAAGAGTGTCTTGGCGTCAACATGGATGGACGCCCATGATATGTCAGCGTCCATATCGACTGACGCCAACCCTAATGTAGCCGTCCATGGATATGGACGTCAATATCCCTAATTTTCTGTGCGCAACAGAGCGCAGAGAGCACTCATTGGGCTAGGCTTCTGATTGGGGAGATGTCTTCCCAACGGCTCTTACCGTCCCTTCAACCCCTGCACGAGCCCCTCTTGTCCCCTAGTCTACAAAACACATCCCTTTTGCAACCTAGAGAGCTCTCTTGGCTCTTTACTAGAAAGGAAACCCTAACTGAGAGAGAGAGAAGGACTGACCTTGGAGGGGTTGGATCCGGCGACTGGAGCGTTTTCTGGTGATCTTCTACGACAAGGAGGAAGGCCATACGTAGGAGAAGGCTTCCCTGGCGTTGGACTGCAGCCTGCAACCCCCTAGAACCCGGAGCAAAGGATTTCTGGAGGCTTCTTGGCGCTGCCCAAGGAGGGCTTCATCAGCTTATTCCGATCTTGTAGATTTATTGAGAGGCAAGTAACCCATAGATATCAATCCCATACATGTGCCCTAGGTCCCAGCAATTTTGTGGATTTTAAATCGTGTCCTGGACCCTCCTTTTCACTTGGATTTGGAGTTCGGTCTGTGCTGTTGCACAGACAGGAACTTGGCGTCAATACCCTTGACGCTAAGATCTCCCGTCAGCGTCTAGCGATCGTGCCGTCAAAACCCTTGAACGGCCAGAGACTGCCGCTAAGTTCTTCAGGATAGAACAGTGAGCTATTCTTCCTGGTAGATAATTATTTTCGATGTGTTTTCGCAATGAGGATATAGTGTAATTTTTATATGTTTTGTAAAATAGGTAATGTGATATGTGTGGAAATTTCTGTGTTTTTTTGTGGATGGCATAAATTTAGATTTTTGAAATACATGTTGGGAAAAATGGATTATGCATGTTCACCTACTGTATACATGATTCCTGAGGAATTAAATACCCTAGATTTTTCTTACCATGTGTATATGTATCAGTCCATGCCCTGAAATTTTGAGAATTTCTCCATGACTGTGGACTTACTGTAATTTCTGTTTTGGAATAGAAGACATGCATAGGATTTGTAAAAATTACAGTAAATTATGTGTTGTGCAATAAATCTGGAGAAAATTTTTGTGATGATGAGTATGTTAGGTTCAGGGCCGTGAACTGTCAAATTGGATATTCATGTTATGTTCCATGTTAAATCAAATTATGAACGGCATGAGATTGCATGTTTTAATTTCTGTAAATGTAATATGATTCAGAAAAATATGAAAATTTGCATGTATGATTATAAACCTGAAATGTGTCTTTGGTTAAAATCTCATGTTATTTTGATAATAGTAAGTATCGTTATGGATTTTTAATGAGAAAAATAACTATGTGAGCATGTTAATTGTAATTTGATGTGATTCAGTAAATTTCAGTATGATTAAATCTATATTATGATTATTTGGCAGTTGCAACAGTGATGTTAAAATCAGTGAATGTGGACTTATGTGTGTGTGAATTATGTATGAGTGTGTGCATGAGACGTGAGAGAACAAGTGGTATAGGTGTGTAAAATGGTTAATGTGACAAGGTAAACAAATATGCCCATAAGACACTGCCACCTTAGATGCTTGGAGCTGTACTGTAGTAGTGCCCCTACGGGAAATCTCAATGCGTTATGTGATACCCTAGGAAAGGGTCTTGATAAAGCGTACACCCTGGCAAAGGGTCTTGTAAAATCCTGGAGGTGGACAAGTTCCACTGGTAATGGTGGGAAGGGCTTTCCCCGGTTTCTGCAGAGACTAAGACTTATCACTGTGCCGGTGATTAAGTAAGTGAAAGTGAATGTGTGTGATATGTGATCGTCTAATGGTGGGTTGGGCTGTGTCTTGGCATTATGTGAAAATGAGCATAAGTGTGATGTGAAAAGTGATATGTGTTCATAGCACAAGGTATGTGCGAGATATGTGTAAATGTGGCACATGTTATGTGCAAAAGTGAAATGATAAGAATGTGTGAATGTGAAGAGGAATTAATGGGAAATGTGTATAAGTATTGTGTGATAGAACAAAGTGAGTGTATGTGAAAGCCAAGGTTCATCATATGGTTGTGTGTAATGAGAAAATAGTATAAGTGTAAATGACAATAGTGTTAATTGATATTTTGTTTATTGATGTGTATGAAAGCTTGTGTGTGTATGTGTTGGTGTATTAATTGTCAAATGCTAAAAGTGATGTTACTATTAGTACCAAAATGTAAGTATATGCTTTCATATTCATGGAATTTGAATGATTGGATGCACATGTGTTTAGTATCATGTTGTATAGTTAAAAGTGATCCCTATGCAAGGGTAATACGAATGTCATAAAAATTGTATAAAATCAGCAAGCTAAATGTGAAGTAAATTGTTATGATTGCATGCAAAGTGAGTTAGAAATCATGCTAGGAGTGCAACCTATCTTGTATATGTTTTCCATGACTTAGTTGTGAAGTTTTACAAGGATGTGAGTAAAGTATGAAGGTATGTGAATGTGTATTTGTATTTATGTTAATGACACCATGTTATTAGTAACCTTGTTTGGACTACAGTTTTACATGTGTTAGAATAGTTGTTTAATACAATTCCATGTGAAATTATTTTGTTATAGCATAAGCATGTATGATTTAATTGCTGAAATTATATTGTGTTAAATTGTTAGAAAATATGTATGTATTGAATCTTAAGTTACTTGCTGAGTCTATTGTGTAGACTCACTCTTGCTAAACATTTCAGGAAATTAGCAGCGGAGGAGCTAGCAAGATTGAAGTGGAGTTAGACTAAGTGATTGAAGACTTGTAATTTATCCTTCATAGTATGTAAAGCTACAATTGAAATTTGAGTTTTGTTCAAATGTACTTGGAGTCGGCTATGTATTTGGAACATTTTGCACTTATGTTATCTCTTGTTGAACTATACAGACTGTGGTATGTGGATTTAAAAGTTGATGGAATGAGATTCATTTAATTCCGTTGCATTTATTTAATTCTATTTGTGTATATCTCAGCTCACTTGTTACTTGTTGGGGTATTCTCCCCTGTAGCGGCTTGCTCTCATCCGATGTGGGTTGGTATAACCGGACCGGGTGAAAGTGGGTCGTTGCAGTCTGTGCAGGTCGCAGCAGACGCAACAGGGGAAGAAGATGAGCTTCTGTGGTCGATCCACATGTCCCTAACCACCAAGAACTCCTCCACACCACCCCAGCAAGTTCTAAAACTCGTCCTAAGGTTGGTGAAAGTATTTAAGCAACCATGGTGTTTTAGGAGTCCTATTGTAACTAGGAAAGCGGGGTTGCGGTTGGCTTGTTAGTTTCCTACTTAGGGAGGATTCTTCCTCCCATAGAGTGTGTGAGGCTTTAGGAAACCTCCCACCATAGATAGGCACGAATTTGGGTTGCCAAGAATGCATGATTGCATCCCAATCCAACTCAAATTGCCTCTTCCTAATTTCAGTCTAATTAAAGTTACGAATTTCCCTGCATTTTCTAGCTTTATTTGATTCTTGGGCCAAATGATGTCCATTGGCCCAGTTATGATGTTGGGTCATCAATATATAATGTTGGAAGTCTTTCCAACACTTTTACTTAAATTTTTATTGTGTCGTATTTCCGTGTTAACGGTTTTTCGACTTGTTATAGCACGTATGATAATGATGTGTATGTTTTACATATTTGGAATTTATTCATTTCTATTTATTTGAATTCTTATATAGCTAAAATTTCCGGGGTGCTACATCAGACAATTTGAATGAGCCATATGCTGAAGGACTATGAAGGCAACAATGTCCTTGTCGCGTTCATATTTAGAAGGCGACGTCCTTCATGTCGCTTTCTTCCTCACACTGATTTGTCTTCAGACCTGAATCGATCTCCTTCAGAAGGCAA
>JACBKR010002715.1:0-33401 GCA_014218235.1 Colocasia esculenta | reverse complement strand
TCATAGTGAGAATGTCACGTCCCGAGAATTACGCAGCGGATATTAGTTCGAATAATTTGAGTCGATATTACGAGGCGTGAACAGTCGGAAAAAAAGCCTCTAGCTAGCACGCACTAAATGTATAACAACATACATCATCATAGGGCCCAAATATTGAACTCACTAATCTTTTATTCAATCTCAACTCATTGTGTTCAAAATGGATACTAGTACAGGACTAAGACTCCATAAAAAAGAAAGTACATTTTTTCCTCACTTCCTACTACATGAATCTAACCTCAAAGTAAACTACTATAACTAGACTCATAGTTGGAACGCTCTTCACTCGGGACGCATTCCCATCCTCGACTGCTCTTCCTCTTGAACGTCATAGTCACCTAGATTGGGTAAAAGTAGGGAATGAGCAAACTAGCCCAATAGGATTTATATCTCAATGTGCGGGCAATGATATAAGTGATCTAACATTTTGGAACTAGACAAGTACGATAAATGATATGCAAGTATGAATAAAACTCGTTAAAACATGATATATAAAACAAGCTAGAGAGAGTGATTAGATAGAACAGATTGTGAACAAGATGACAGATAGAACTAGCAATAGATCACTTTATACAAGCACGCGAGATTTCAATTGATGTCAAGAACGCAAGATATCAATAATTGCATTAAATGCAGGATGGCCATATCACGCAAGCAAGCAAGCAAGAATGTACGAGCACAATCAAGTAACACTATCAGGCACGTAGACACTACATGTACACCGAGAAAAGATCCATCAAATGTACACCAGGTCACGTGTATGTGGTATTGTATCTAACATTCAAGCAAGAAGGTACTCCCAGCGCAGATGCAAACGCCAGTAATCATTATACCCCATGGTTAACAGTAATTTATGACTCGCCGTCATGGGGCTAGACTGGAGCCCTTGGACACACGCCGTGCCCTGTCAGCAATCTCATGAAAACATTTTAAATGTAGATACCCACAGTCATAATAATGGCCAATGAGAGTTTCAATAAGTAAGCGTAGTTAATGTCATGTTCATGATGATGAGGAGAACAAGTAATGAGTAAATGGAACATGATTTCATGAGTACAATGGTCAAGAGATAAATTCGGGCAGCATAACGGTACGATTTATACTTTGGTCAATCTTACATTAATGGCTTTAGTCCATTTTGTAAGTCACACTCACGAGAACAAGAAGAGAAAGGAAGTGCGTGCTATCTCCAGGGAACTTCAATGGTACAACCAACTCGTCGGCCATGTGGGAATCCATGGTCAGAGGAGATTTACGGAGGCCTTGGTGAAGAGGTCGCTAGTCTACCGATTCGGAATGCCGGTGAGAGTTTCCAATTTCCCAAGAAAAGGCTGCCTAATAGTGCTAGTGTGTAGTGCGGTACGCATGTCTCAATCACAAACCATCGGTCCTCAAACTCACATGAAGCACTTGACAATATACATGGAATAAACTATGCACTTTAACTAATCATGGTTTGCAAGATTTTATGATAACCATTATCATTTAAACGTGGAAGAACATAGGAAGATTAAATCACAAGTAGCATGAATGGATCATAACATTTAAGGAGCACTTAGAATAGCATTCATGTGATTAAAGCTTTAAATGGGTTTAACACTTTTTAAGTCATTAAATAACAATCATGAAATGATCACCCCCAAGACAGCAACTTACACAGTAATTATCATATTTAAACAGACCTTGGGTATATGCGGAAAACTACGCAGGAAAACACTGTGGTTTCAGTAAAATTCTGAGATCGCGACATATCCCTATAAGGAAGGCGACCGGGTCTTCAGGCCGGGTCAGATCAGCGACATGCCATAAGAGAAGGCGACATGGGTGTTGACAGGCCGGGGTCAATCGCGACATGCTCATGTAAGGAAGGCGACAGGTCGGGCCAAAGCGACACAGGGGTGTAAGCATCGCGACAGGGAAGTCAGATCAGGCAGGTAGATAGCGACAGAGCGCATGTCGCCTTGAGAAAGCGACAAGGGTATGTCGCAATCAAACCTTGAAGGTGACCTATCGGGCTGTCGCGTTCACAGGGTCCGTGCCTGGCTCTGACAGAGCAAGGACAGTTCCCTTGGATTGCGGACCAGACTTCCTTCCTTTGACACAGGGTTGTTCTAAAATAGAGAAAAAATGTACAGAGCATGAAAAAAACGAAACCAGTTTTAAAACAACCTAGACATACAAGGTACTTCCAGTAAATCGGAATTAGAAAATAAAGATGGTTTCGATAGGTTTTGATCAAGTAGAATACCAGGTCAGACCAAAAGTAACCTGAAGACCGTAGTTTTCATGCAGCAATCCTATTAACACGCTTATAACTCTCTAACGGATTACATTTAGACAAAACGTTTCAACACCAAACCTGAAGAGGATAACTAGTAGAATAACTTTCATGTTATGAGTTTACCCTAATTGGTCTTGACCACATGAAACATACGAAGAGCAGGAAAACCCTAAAAGTGCACGACTTTGGGAAACGCTTATCATTCAAATCTACTCAATGAAATTCGATGAAACCAGAGGGCAATGAAAGCTAACTTGATGCTCTACACATTGGTATAGGAGATGTTAGATTTGGCCCGAGAAAACCTACCTCTTGGGTTGATGAAGTCTCGTTCTTCAGAAAACCCGTGTTCAGACCACTGTTTGTAGAACGTCTACTACTCACTCGTGTATACTGCATGGAATTTGGGCATTCCACTTGGGTTAGGAATAGACTCGACCCTCTTTCCAGGTATAAGCCTTGCACGATGGGATTTAGGTTTGGCCTACATTTGATCGGGTTCAAGAGGGTGGTTTGTGCAGATCGTAGTAGATGAACGGGAAGAAGAATGAACTTGGTATGCTTGATCTCCTACTCTCCAGCACCAAGAGCTCCTCCACACGACCCCAGCAAGTTCTAAACTCGTCCCTAGGGTTTGGGTGAAGAGTATTTAAGCATCTATGGTGTTTAGGAGTCCTATTGTAACTAGGAAAGAAGGGTTTCGGGATTGCATGTTGGTTTCCTATTTTTGATGATTTCTTCCTCCATTAGAGAGTCTTGGCCATCAAGCAACTTCCATGGATGGGTAGGCACGAATTTGGGTTGCCATGAATGCATGTTTGTATCCCAATTCAACTCTAATCGCCTCTTTTTAATTCAGCTTATTTATGGTTACGAATTTCTATGTAATTTCTTGCTTCATTTGATTTTGACCCACTTATGATATTGGGTCATTATTATAATAGTTAGAAGCATTTCTAACATTTTTATTTATTTATGATTGCGTCGTATTTCCGTGTTAACAGTTTTTCGACTCGTTTCTTTATTTGGGTAATCGGTCACAATAATCTCAAACCTAGCTCACATGATTTTTATTGACCCAATTTTCTGATGGGTCATTAGAGGATATTATTGAAATCCATTTATGATTTTTATTTAATTTCTTGACTCGTCCAAGTACGTGTAATATGATATTTCGACTTATTCATGAATTACGATAATAGTCGCGAAATACTTTAAATTTAGCTAATCCAATTTTTCTTGGCACAAATTCTTTGTGAAACATTTAGTAATAATGTTTGGGGTTGATTTATAATTTTTACGGAATTTTCCGACGTGTTTTAGCACATACGATAATGATACGTATTTTAAATACTTGTTATTATGAAATTATTTATTTCCATTTTAAATTTTTTATATAATTGAAATATTCGGTGCTACACCCTCCCCCACTTAAGAGAATTTGGTCCCCAATTCATATATAGAAGACTTTGTACAAGTGAGGTGTACTTGTGAATAACTCCGGGTATCTTTTGCGCATTGCTTCCTCGGTTTCCCACGTGTCATCTTCATCCATGCGTTGATTCCATCTAACCCTTACTAGTGGAATAACTTTGTTCCTTAGTTGGCGCAGTTCCCGGTCCACGATCTAATCGGCTTCTCTTGATATGTTCCGTCTTTGTTGAATTCCAGAAGCTCATATTCTATGACATGCCATGGATCTCGTACATACTTTTTCAACATGGATATGTGGAACACATTGTGTATTCCATCCATTTGTGGTGGTAAGCGAGACGATATGCCACATCGCCGACTCTTTCGAGGATTTCGAAAGGCCCGACAAACCTGGTGACAACTTGCCTTTAATGCCAAATCGCCTGATCCCACGGCCTGGACACTTTCAAGAATACATGTTCACCAACCTGAAACTCCAGGTCTCTTCTTCTATTATCTGCATACGCCTTTTGTCTTTGCTGCGCCACTGCCATTCTTTCTTTAATAAGCTTTACCTTTTTTGTGGTTTCTCTTATCATCTCAGGTCCTAGCATTTGTTTTCGCCAACTTCATACCAGCATATTGGAGATCGGCAACTCCTGCCGTAGAGTGCTTCAAATGGTGCCATTTGAATGCTAGCTTGATAGCTATTATTGTAGGCGAACTCCACGAGGGATAAGTGTTCGTGCCAGCTTCCTCCAAAATCTAGACACATGCTCTGAGCATGTCTTCAATCACCTGGTTGGTTCTTTCCGTCTGACCATCTGTCTATGGATGGAAAGCCGTACTAAAGTTTAGTTTAGATCCCAAGGAGTAGTGCAGTCCTTTCCAAAGTGGGATGTGAACCTGGGTCTCTATCAGACACGATAGACACCGGTACTCCATGTAATCTGACTATTTCCTTCACGTACAATGCGGCCAGAACATCTACTGACCACTTATTCTTCACTGGCTAGAAGTGAGCCGACTTAGTTAAGCGGTCGACAATAACCCAGATACCATCGAATCCACCTCTAGATTTGGGTAGACCGAAAATGAAGTCCATCCCTATACCTTCCCATTTCCATGCTGGGATTTCTAGGGGTTTGACTTTACCTGCGGGTCGCAAGTGCTCCGCCTTGACCTTTTGACATGTTAAGCATCGGGCGACATATTCCGCCACCTCTCTCTTCATATTAGGCCACCAAAAGCTTCTTTTCAAATCTTGGTACATTTTGGTAGTTCCAGGATGAATAGTATACTGGTCTTGTGAGCCTCGTCCATAATCATTTTCTTTGTCTCCGCATGGTCGGGTACACAGACTCGATCCCGGAACAATAACCTTCCATCTTCGGTTAATGAGAAATCCGACCTCTGGTCTAGATTAGCCTTAATCTCCACAAATACAGGTCATTGTCTTGGAGTGTTGTGATGTCCTCCAATAGTATGGTTGTGCTCTAACACTAGCAACAAAGCATCCCTTCTCTTTGATGTCAGCATCAATATTTAACTTGGCAAAATCTTCTATAACTTCCATTCATCTACCATAAACTTGACAATGTGATCATTGGCTTTCTACTTAGAGCATCTGCCACAGAATTTACTTTTCCGGGATGATATTGATCGTGAAATCAAAGTCTTTGAGATACTCCAACCACCTCCATTGTCTCATATTCAAGTCCTGCTGAGAAAACAGATACTTCAAGTTTTATGGTCAGAAACACAATGAATTTCTCACCATATAGATAATGACGCCATGTCTTCAAGGCGAAGACTACAGCCGCTAGCTCCAGATCATGTACATGGTAATTGTCCTCGTGCTTCTTCAATTGTCTGGACGCGTAGCACCAACTTGCCCATTCTGCATCAGCACACAGCCAAGGCCGATCCCGATGCATCGGTGTATACTTCAAAACTACCCCCAGCAACTGGCAGTGTCAGTACGGGTGCTGAGGTAAGGGCTCTTTCAATGCCTTGAAACTTTCTTCACATTCATCAGTCCATGCAAATGGATTCTCCTTCCTGGTAAGCCGGGTCAATGATACAACTATCTTTGAGAATCCTTAATGAAGCGACGATAATAACCGGCTAAACCCAGAAAGCTTCTAATCTCCGACACAGTTGTCGGCCTTTCCAGTTCTTTACTGCCTCCCACCTTAGAAGGATCTACAGAGATTCCCTCCTTTGATATGATGTGGCCAAGGAAAGACACCTCTTCCATCCAGAACTCACACTTACTAAGTTTGGCATAGAGTTGATTGTCTCTAAGCACTTGTAGAGCCATCATCAAGTGTTCTTCGTGTTCTTCTTTGGATTTGGAGTAAATAAGGATGTCATCAATGAACACCACTATAAACTGGTCCAAGTATGGCCTATAAATATATTCATAAGTTGCATGAAAGCCGCTGGAGCATTTGTTAAACCGAACGGCATAACTACGAACTCATAGTGACCATATCTACTTCGGAATGCAGACTTATGAATATCCTCCTCCTTTATTCTTAGTTGATGATAGCCTGATCTTAGATCTATCTTGGAGAAATACTGTGCACCGGAGATCTGGTCAAACAGCTCGTCGATGCGGGGCAGTGGATACTTATTCTTTATTGTTAACTGGTTAAACTGACGGTAATCAATGCATAGCCTCATTGTCCCGTCCTTCTTTCTGACAAACAGCACTGGCGCTCCCCATGGGGATGTGCTAGGCCTGATAATACCTTGATCTAGTAATTCTTAGATCTGTCTCTTTAACTCCTGCAATTCAACAGGGGCATACGGTACGGGGCTTTTGAAACAGGGGCTGCCCCCCAGGGAGTAATTCGATGGTGAAGTTTACCTCCGCTCAGGTGGTATACCAGGTAATTCCTCTGGAAATACATCAGGATAGTCCTTGGCTATTAGAATGTCTTCTAGGGTTGATTTTTTCTTTTAGTTGCCAAGACGGAAACTAGGAAAGCGTCACAACCCTGGTTGATTAGCTTAGAAGCCTTAAGGAGGATATCAAGATGGGTTTTTGTGATATCGGGTGCCAAGTAGTGATAGAGTTGGAAGGTTTGGTCTTTTAAAAGTGACCCTCCTATGGCGATAGTTTACATCGGCATCATATTCAATTAGCCAATCGACACCCAGAATGACATCATAACCTTCATGTCTAAATAGATAAGGTTGGCAGGGAGATTGTGTCCCCTATTTTAGTTTCACATTTTGGCAAGTAGTGCGTAATTCTTGATGGGTCATTAGAGGATATTATTTGAAATCCATTTATGATTTTTATTAATTTCCTGACTCGTCCAAGTACGTGTAATAATGATATTTCGACTTATTCATGAATTACGATAATAAGTCGCGAATACTTTAAACTTGCTAATCCAATTTTTCTTGGCACAAATTTCTTTGTGAAACGTTTAGTAATAATGTTGGGGTTGATTTATAATTTTTACGAAATTTTCCGACGTGTTTTTAGCACATACGATAATGATACGTATGTTTTAAATACTTGTTATTATGGAAAATTATATTTCCATTTAATTAAATTTTTATATAATTGAAATTTTCGGGGTGCTAAGAGAAAGTACCCAACACAAATGGAACAAGTTGAGATATACACAAATAACAAGTATAACTACAACGTAAATAAGTAGAATAGATGTCTATCAACTAATAACCAATCTCACAGCCTGTATAACAATAAAAGAAATAGAATAAAGTCCAACCACACAACCAAGTCATATTAAGCAATTATTCTAATGCATGGCTAAGACTAGCAATTCAATATGTAACACATGGTCATGCTTTAACTTAACTATCTATATATAGTTAACATTAAGCACATGAGATCATTTAGCATTACTAACACTAGTAATCTACATAAAACATGCATTATAAACACTATTTGATATCATGGTCACAATTTACCATATCACCACACATGATACTGAAATAACAATTTTATCACATTACTTGATGAACAGTCCATCCCCATGTACTTTTAAATTAATTACATGCCTATTTGGTGATAACAAAACATTGTCAAAGTTTTTCTAACTTGTTTTATTTAGCCTTAGCACAGGAATTACCCAAGAAAGTCAAGCATTTGTGGTAAGTACTCACATACATTGTTTTCAGAAGAGCTATAACGATTCCATTCTTCTCTGCTTCAACAACGATTTCCTCAAAGTACAACGATTTACTTGTAAATTAATCAACTTTGCTATGTCAAACAAGTCGATATTATAACGACTCCTTTAGAAGTTATAACGACTTGCTCATTATAGACTCTGTAAGTTATCGTAACGATTTCTTTAGAAAGTTATAACGACTTGCTCATTATAACGACTCTGTAAGTTATCGTAACGACTCCTTAGAAGTTATAATGACTTGCTCATTATAACGACTCTGTAAGTTATCGTAACGACTTCTTCAGAAGTTATAACGACTTGCTCATTATAACGACTCTGTAAGTTATCGTAACGACTTCTTCAGAAGTTATAACGACTTGCTCATTATAACGACTCTGTAAGTTATCGTAACGACTTCTTCAGAAGTTATAACGACTTGCTCATTATAACGACTCTGTAAGTCATCGTAACGACTTCTTCAGAAGTTATACGACTTTGCTCATTATAACGACTCTGTAAGTCATCGTAACGATTTCTTTAGAGAGTTGCATCGACTTGCTCGTCATAACGATTCTGTAAGTCATCGTAACGATTTCTTTAGAAAGGTATAACGACTTGCTCGTCATAACGTTTCTATAAGTAAGCATAACGATTCTATTAGAAGTTATAACGACTTGGTTAAACGATTTCATAAGTTATCATAACGACTTCCTTTTGAGACTATAGCAATTTGTTTACAACGATTCTATCAAGACTATCATAACGATTGCATAAGTCATGTTTCCATTAATAATTGTTTATCTTGATTTAAGATACGTTGAATAGTCAAAGTTGCATCACGTCTGTTTGACTGCCATGCATTTAATAAAGACTGAACGTAATCTCTGCATGGATACGGATCATATCTTCTATTCTCATGTATTCTCTGCATGCATCTTTTAGAACGATGACTGTCACTACTATATTGTGTCTATCTGCTCTACGTTGATTGACATCTGGAGATAGTATAGCTGTCTACCTTTAAAGCTCAACCTTGCAGAATCTTGAGGATGTACTATCCTACAACATTGGACACAGAAAGAACTACAAGCCAACTCAGAAGATCTCTTCACTTTACGTGCCCAAAGAACAAAAGACTGTCAACAGGAAGCTTCCACAAATCCTTCAGTCTAACGTACACCAAAGCTTGTGACAACGGTCATCTCCTCGTCCTTGTTCAAATTGAAGATATAAATACAAGACGAAGTTCTGAAGATAACTATAGAAAAGCAAAAAGCATTATTTGAGATTCAAGAGAGACCAGAATTCTGTAGCTTGAAAATCTTCAAAATCTCTAGAGCCAGAAACTCATTCCTTTTGATCTTGGCTCTTAGCTCTTCGTGCTGTGAGAAGAAAAATTAAGGAAGAGCTAGATCAGTTCTGAGAGAGTGCACTTTGTGTAGATCTTCGACTCTCAGTGCTTGTAGCTTCAGATTGAGTTTTGTAAAAGCTTGATCTAGGGGCTAGTCATTTCTTTCAAGACTATCTTGAGTTTTTCCCTTCGTGTGTGAAGGAAGACCTGGTGGTTTCCAGGTGGGTGTTTTTCCCTTCAGGAGTGAAGGAAGACCTGGTGGTACCAGGGTGTAGTGTTCCCTTCAGGAGTGAAGGAAGACCAGCTGAGCTGGGTGGTTGTTTTTGTCCATAGGGGGACTGTACCCTAGTTAGTGAATTCCTGAGGGTTGCTCAGGGGCTGGACGTAGGACTCCTAAGAAGAGGAGATCCGAACCAGGATAAATCTGTGGTTGTGTGCTTGTCTTCATTGTGTGATTGTTGTTTTTACTAACCATTGCTAATCTCTTTCAAGAACTCTTTATGTTTGTTTGAGTTCAGGTTTTTATCAGGTAAATTTATTTAAAAACCCATTCACCCCCCCCTCTGGGTAGCCAACCGGGCAACAAGTGGTATCAGAGCAAGTCTCTTCGACAAAGAACAAGATCCAACGATCTGAAGAGTAAAGATCCATGGCAGCCCAAGGTCACTTCGAAGGTCAGTCTGTCAACAGACCTCCTTTGTTCGACGGTGAAGATTATACGTATTGAAGACCAGGATGGAATACTTTCTACAAGGCCACGACTATCAATCTGGTCGATAGTGGAAGAAGGTGATCTGGTCGTCACAATGAAAGCACAATGGACAGATGAAGATAGAAAGAAAATCTCCTTGAACTGTAAAGCCAAGAGCATTCTATGTTGTGCTCTAAGCAAGAAGGAGTTCAACAGAGTCTCAGCATGCAAATCCTCCATGGAAATGTGGAAAAGCTAAGGATTACGTATGAGGGTACAGACAAAGTAAAGGAGACAAGAATCGACATTCTTGTCACTCAGTATGAAAGATTTCAAATGCAATCAGGTGAGTCTATTACCCAAATGTTTAGTCGATTTACTGACATCACTAACGGTCTAGCCAGTCTAGGAAAGTCATATGAGATTAGATATGGTAAGGAAGATTCTCAGATCCTTGCCATCTTCATGGACGCCAAGGTCACGGCAATCGAAGAAGCTAATGACCTTAAGAGAATGTCAGTAGAAAAACTCATCGGGTCTCTCATGGCCCATGAAATAACATGGAAAGATTAGGAGAATCCTCCAGTAGAAAGAAGCAGTCCAATGCGCTCAAAGCTAATGGGGACTCATCTGAAGAATCCTTGGATGACAGTGAAGATAGCAAAGACAGTGATGATGAAGAAGCTATGCTGTCAAAAAGATTGCAGAGAATCTTGGCCAAGAAGAAGAAGTTCCAGTCTGGTAGGAGGTACTTCAAGAAAACAAAGATTTCAAGAGACCAGACGGAAAGGATCAGAAGAGGAATGAGCCACTTTGCTATGAATGCAAGAAGCCTGGACATATCAAGGCAGACTGTCAATGCTAAAGAAAAATGATCACAAGAAGAAGGACAGCTCCAGAAAGTTCAGAAGATACAAAAAGAAAGCCATGGCAGCTGCATGGGAAAACAGCAGCGACTCAGACAGTGAGTCAAGCTCCGGCAGTGAAGAAGAAGAACCAACCTGGCTTTTATGGCAAATACCGAGGATAAGGTAACTTCTGATTCCTCTTTTGATTCCTGTAATGATTCAGATTCCGATAATTTGGAAAGTGCCTTTAATGAACTTTACGATAAGTATAAAGAAGTATCTAAACTACTTAAGTTTAGCAAGAAAAATATCATCTGTCTCGAAAATACAAACTCAGATTTAAAATCTGAAAATGAAGAACTAGAAAAACAAATAATGGAGCTTAAGAGAAAAATGAACTATTATGTGAAAACTTAAAAGACAAGAACAAACAAATTCATTCACTAGAAAAACAGGAAACTCAGATGATTTAAGAAAAACGATAAAGAATTAAATAAAGAAAAAACAATACACTAGCAAGCACCTTAGAAAAATTTACAAATGGAAAGAACTCCTTATTACTAAAGGGTGCTAGAAGATCTGGTAAGAACAAACGAGGTATAGGGTACATACCTCCAGTAAATGAAGAAGAAATAGTCTATCCTGAAAAATATCCAACTCCTAAATTCACTTCAGAACAAGATGTGCATACAAAGCGAATTTTAAGTACATAGAAAGAGTAACAATAACATCATGTTGTAATCACTGTAATAAGCTAGGACATTAAAATCCACCTGTCCAACAAGACATAAGAAGTGGATAATAAAAAATAAAAATTAAAATAATGATACTGACCATCAGGACCCAACAGAACTTGGTACCTAAATCTTGATGTCTCTATTTCAGGTTAACCTTCGAGCATCCAAATGGTATTTGGATAGTGGGTGCTCAAGGCACATGACAGGAAACCTGAAGCTTTTCTCTCATCTCCAAGATGAAGAAGGAACAGTCACTTATGGAGATAATGGAAAGGAACCGTAGTAGGCAGTGGATCAGTAAACAGCAAAGGAAAAACAGTCATAGAAGATGTGCTGTTAGTCAAAGGATTGAAGCACAACCTCATCAGTATAAGTCAGCTGGTGATGGAGGACATCAAATCAAATTTCAAGAGTCAAAATGCAGCATACTAAAGGATGGAGCAGTCATCTTTGAAGCAAATAGAGAAAAGAATCTGTACGTGCTCTACCTTGAAGAACTTAAGGAGCAAAATGTATGTCTGGTAGCCTTAAAGACAAATCAACTGATCTGTGGCACAGAAGGCTAGGCCACTGCAGCTTGGATGGCTTGAGCAAGCTCAGAAAGAAGAATCTTGTGGAAGGTCTACCGAAAATCAATGGTAAATTAGAAAGTGTTTGCAGACCTTGTGCTAAGGGAAAGCACACAAAGAGTTCCTTCAAGTCAAAGACGGTGGTGACCACCTCAAAACCCTTAGAGCTCCTACATATGGATCTGTTTGGGCCAATGAGAACTACCAGTCTTGGAGGAAAGAATTTCGGATTTGTTATAGTAGATGACTACTCAAGATTCACATGGTATCATTCTTAGAACATAAAGATGATACTTTTGATAATTTTGTCAGCTTCAGCAGGAAAGTTCAGAAAGATCAGAAGTTCAGTATAGTATCCATTCGATCTGATCATGGTGGTGAGTTCCAAATGAAAAGTTTGCTAGATTCTGTGATGATCAAGGAATTCAGCATAATTTCTCAGCACCCAGGACACCACAGCAAAATGGTATAGCTGAACGAAGAACCGAACTCTCTTGGATATGGCAAGAACCATGCTTTGTGAATATGAGCTACCAAGATATTTCTGGGCAGAAGCAGTCAACACAGCTAGCTACATTATCAACAGAGTCATGATCAGGCCAATCCTGAAGAAGACTGCATATGAGCTGTTTAAAGGGAAGAAGCCAAAGATCAGCCATTTCAGAACCTTTGGATGTCCTTGCTTTATACACAACAACGGAAAAAGGGATATTGGTAAGTTGGATGCCAAATCAGATGAAGGCATTTTCATGGGGTACACTTCTAAACCCAAAGGCTATAGAGTGTTTAATAAACGCACTTATTGATTGAACAGTCTGTACACATTATTTTTGATGAAACTAACCCTTCCTTGAGGAAGGAAGTAGAAAGTGATAATGATGATGCAGATGAACTGTCTAACAAACTGAAAGACACATCACTTGAAGACAAGGATGATCCGCCTCTGGAAGAATTGCAACAAGAAGAAATTTCTCATGAAACTCTTCCAAAGGAATGGAGATACAAGAAAGATCACCCACCTGAAACATCATTGGTGATCCATCTATAGGGGTAAGAACAAGAGGTAACGTGATTCCTTGTGATTACCTTGCTTTTATATCTCAAATAGAGCCTAAGACAGTCAATGAAGCCTTAACTGATGAATCTTGGATAATAGCAATGCAAGATGAATTAAATCAATTCAAAGAAACCAGTATGGTCACTGTTCCTAGACCATCAGATCATCCTGTGATCGGCACCAAATGGGTGTTCAGAAACAAATTGGATGAATCTGGTGTAATTCTAAGAACAAGGCCAGACTGGTGGCTCAAGGCTATGTCAAGAGGAAGGCATAGACTTTGATGAAACCTATGCACCAGTGGCTAGACTTGAGGCTATTAGAATTTTACTTGCTTATGCTCTGCATTAGATCTAAAGTTATTTCAAATGGATGTTAAATCTGCCTTTCTAAATGGTTTTATTAAAGAAGAAGTTTATGTGGAACAACCGCCGGGTTTTGATGATACAGACTTTCCGAATCATGTTTTTTAAATTACTAAGGCTTATATGGTTTAAAACAAGCACCCTAGAGCTGTTATGAAAGACTTAGTTCTTTTCTCCTAAAACATGGTTTCAGTAGAGGTCAAGTAGAAACACCTCTTTTTATAAAAACAAAAGTCAAAAATAACTGTTGGTTCAAATTTATGTGGATGACATCATCTTTGGATCTACTGATGAATCCTTGTGCAAGTATTTTTGAAAAGCTAATGCATGGAGAATTTGAGATGAGTATGATGGGAGAGCTTAACTACTTCCTTGGACTTCAAATCAAACAAGGAAAGGAAGGAACTCACATCTGTCAAGCAAAATACACCAGAGAACTGCTAAAGAAATTTGGATTTGAAAAACACCAAGCCACTGTCTACACCAATGAGTACATCAACCAGGATGGACAGTGACAAGATGGTAAGAAGGTAGATCAAAGATCTACAGAGGTATGATAGGTTCTTACTTTATCTAACCGCAAGTAGACCTGATATATTATTTAGTGTATGCATGTGTGCTAGATATCAAGCCGACCCTAGAGAATCACATTTAATTTTTGTGAAAGATCTTCATTTAAAGCTGTATAAAATTCTCAGAATTTAAGAAGGTTCTCTCTCTCTCCTTTGTGGGCTAAAGTAATTCAAAAAGTTTCAGTTTAAGCGTTCCGTCCGATAAGTCATAGTCCTTCAAGGCGGTCAACATAGTTTGTCGTTTTCTGACGCTCATCCCTTTTGGAGCATTTATATTCTTTAATCGATGCGTTACCGATTCCTCTTCCTCATTCACTTTTTCCCCTTTCTCGTCCCGTCGCATGAGCCGATGCCCTAGCGACTCTCGTATCTATTCTCTGCAAATTTGAAGCCTCCATCTCCTTCCCGCGAAATCATTTGAGTTTCTTCTTGTCACCCTTCTCTTCAACCCTTCAAACCTTCTCCTACCTGAATCCATGGCCGCATCAGCTATTGCCGGCAGTGTGGGTGGCTACAGCACCGAATTCCTCACCCCAGCGCAGGAGGCGCGTTTCACCTTTGTGAAGACCAAGCTCTGTGGTCACAAGGAAGTAGATGTTTTAGATCTGCAGAAGAATGGAATGAGCAGCATCATTGAGAAGATCAACCAAATGAGTGGAAAGAACTCACCACTTGCTCAGAAGTAAGTTATCCGGACTTAGTAAAGGCGTTCTTTGTGTGCTTAAGAACAGAAGAAGATGGGGCCCTCGTTTCTTCAGTCAAGGGCACCCTAATCAGAATCGACCAGGACTGCTTAGAATGCTATTTGGAGTAAGCACATCCGGCTTCAGTGGAATTCATTCTGTAGAAACCCAAGAAAAGGTGTGGGGATTGTTGGGCCAGGGTTCAAGATGAGGGATGGCAAGCTAGATATCAATCAGTTAAGTGCCTTCAACCGCCTCCTTCACTTCATTGTCTGTCAGATTTTGGTTCCCCGAAGTGCACTTTCTCCTCTTGCACTAAGGCTGACTCCGACTTGATGTACTGGGCCATTAAAAATGGAAATCAATATGGCCGCAGTGATGATAGAAGAATGAAATTTGCCAGGGAGCAGATTTGGGACACTAAAAGCAAGTTGAATGTGTCCCTGCCCTATGCCCATTTACTCACCAGGATCTTCAGACATTTCGGTGTAGATGTCTCAGGGGCAGTTGTGGAGAGAGATGGGACAAGCTATCAGGTCCAGAAATTTAAGAAGAGTGAGTTTTTCAGTAGCACGGGGTATGGTTCAAGGCCTCAGTTGCAGAAGGTGAAGGACTCATGTGGTGAGCCTTCAGTTGCTCAATCCCAGTTGGAAGCAGACTCTGTATTGCCTGAATTGCCACTGGAAATAGGTACTGTTCCAGTTCTTGTAGAAGCAGAGCAGGAAGGGCCATCTACGGCCAGAAATCAATCAGAGGCAGCAACAGCAGCAAGGGAAGAAGAAGAAAGGCCAGCAGCAGCAGAACCAGTTGTATTTTATACTGAAAGGAGAATAGAGGATATTCTCCCAGAAGACATCTTGCCTGTTATGGAGGAGACTGTGGCATCAGGTCACATCTTTGAAGAAGGTCCAGTGGAAGAAGAGCAGCAAAATCCTCAGGATGTCTCTATGGAAATGGATGCTCCTGTCAGGGGAGACTGGTGCAGTTGCAGAAGATGCTCCACTTGAGGGGGAGCAAGCCCAAGAGAAACCAGTTGATGCTCCTCCAGCCACCTCAGTCAGGAGGAAGAACAGAGAAATTCTGAAAATTTGGATTCCAAGAAGGGGAGACAGCTAGTTCATCAAGTTCTGATGAGGATAATGATCCACCTCCTCCAGCTACAAAGGGCAAAGAGAAAGATATAGCACCTGAAGTACCCCTTTTAGCTGATGCACCATTTGAAAGACAGGTCAAGCAAAAGATTGTCATCAACTTAAAACCTGTGATTGAGCGGTTGGATGTTCAGGGTGAGCTGCTTTGTTCACTTCAGTCTGATGTGAATTCCATCTTTCTAAGCCAAGCTTCAGCCCGCAAGGAACTGGTTCAGATTCGCTCTGCTATGACTTGGTTCCATCAGGAAATGGGGGCCATGAAGAATATGTTATCTGACATTCTTCAGCAGTTGGAGCTCCTCCTCTCCTCCTCCTCCAGCAGCTCAGGAGCCTACCTCAAGTGTACCTGAGCCCTCCGGGCAAGCAGCAGCAGCTCCAGCAGAAGGGCCAGCTGAAGAGTCAGGGCCATCAGGGCCAGCTGAAGAGTCAGGGCCATCAGGGCCAGCTGAAGTGTCAGGGCCATCAGGGCCAGCTGAAGAATCAGGGCCATCAGGGCCGGCAGTGTTGGATCTTTGCCTTCCTTGGTTGAAGAATGGTTTCAGATCTTCCACCCTTTGCTCCCACTTCTACCAACACTCCCATCCTCCTTCTCCACCCACTAACTTCACAGCTCCACCTGCTCCACCTCCCTTCAAAAAGCCTAGATCCAGGCCATTTCCTCTCCCACACCTTTTCTTCATCATCCTATCTCACCTCTCCTGTTTCTTCCACTTCTCATCTTTCTTTCCTCAAGATTTCGAGGCCCCTCCAGCATCCTCAGCTGGAGCCTCATCCTCTTCTGGTACATCTTCATTTCCAGAAGTAGGGTCTCTCAATTCTGATGCATTTCTCAACCCCCCTGCTCCTCCCTCCTTTATCACTATTATTCCTAAGAATGTCCAATCGACTCTCCCTTTCTTGATAAAATTAAGGATGAGTTTGAAGAGGTTATCCTTAGGTCTGTGCTCAAGGTAGGAGACCACCTTTCCAAGACAGACTCTTCCAGTACTGTCTCAAAGAAACGCAAACTTTCTTCCTCCAACACTCCTCTTTACCCTCCTTTGTGGTTTTCTCTTACAGTAACCCACAAGCATACCTCTCTGTACAAAGAATACCTTCAAAAGGTTGTCTTTGCCACTCTTCACAATCTTCCTTTTCTTAACCTCTCTGACCATTTAGATGTAATTTTTCCCTATACTCCTCTGTCAAAAGCCGAAAAATCCAAAATCTTCTCCTCAGCCCACTCCAAACTTGAGGAGCAATGGGCTAAATCTCATAAAGATCTGTACAATCGCTTTCTTCAAGCTAAGGCCGCAAGGTTTCCTCCCAGGGATCACTCCTTGACCCTTTCTGAGTGGTTCAAGTTACACCACCAGAACACCTGGGCCCCTGCCATTCAGAAGCTAATCAAGCTGGTCAGGCACTTCCAAATGTTCAACAACTACAGGTATCTCAACAGATTACCTGAAGTTCAGCTTAGCCAGTTCAAGAGAGCCATCAAGGTCCTTATCCACTCTGAGCAGTCTGAGGAAATCAGAATCGATTTTGCAACTCTTCATTACCTGAAGAAGTTTTCCTCCCTCAGATTCATTTCTTGATATGGAATCTTCGATTGGTTCAATCATCTTTGAGCGTTTTGCCAGAGTTATGGGCAGAATCAAGATTCAGAAAGGCCTTCAAGTTGGTTTTCCTAGATTTCTCTTCCGGGAATATCATAGAGGGTTTGTCCAATCTGATATTCTTGCCCCTCTACTCTCAGAATGTGAAAGGCTGAATGCCTCCGATTGGTCCAAGCTTTACTCTCTGTCAGCTCAGCAGCTAGCTCACCTGAATGCTGCTCAGGCCAGGGAAGGAAAAGCTCCTATCTCTCCTGCAACCTTCTTGGATATGAACTCCATCCGTCTGGTCCTTGATCCCTACAAGGTTTGGGCTGAAAGGTACAAAGTGTTTTTAGCTCTTCGCCAGGAACTCAAGGAACAACAGGTTTTCTATCCTGTCACCATGGATCAATTTCTTGCCCGTGCAAGTTTTGGTAAAACTCTCATCATCTGCTCCTCCATGGATCCCGATGAGTATGATCAGTTTCTTACCAAGCAGCGCAGCATCTATCTACGAAGATGGCCCCAACCATGGGACCAACCTTCTCCATTGAGAGTGGTGCCTTTAGGCAATTTTTCAAGCGTCAGGAAGAGCAGGCCTGGGAAGCTATTTCTCATTATGCCTCCCTTCTCTCTCCTGCTATTATTTGCCTGTACCTCCACAAGCTTAATGAATGAATTGTGCTCTTTCTCCTCATTGTCTCTTATTCTTTGTCTCTTTCCTATTACTTTTTGCTTAATGACAAAAGGGGGAGAATGTTTAACCTACTTGTGTCTGACACATTTTTGAAATCATGATTTAAGTACTTTAATTCCTGTTTACTGTTAAGTACTACTTAAATGTTGATCATAGTTTTGTCATCACCAAAAAGGGGGAGATTGATGAACAGTCCATCCCCATGTACTTTTAAATTAATTACATGCCTATTTTGGTGATAACCAAAACATTGTCAAAAGTTTTTCTAACTTGTTTTATTTAGCCTTAAGCACAGGAATTACCCAAAGAAAGTCAAGCATTTGTGGTAAGTACTCACATAACATTGTTTTCAGAAGAGCTATAACGATTCCTTCATTATCTGTAACGATTTCCTCAAAGTACAACGATTTACTTGTAAGATAATCAACTTGCTATGTCAAACAAGTAGTATATAACGACTCCTTTAGAAGTTATAACGACTTGCTCATTATAACGACTCTGTAAGTTATCGTAACGATTTCTTTAGAAAGTTATAACGACTTGCTCATTATAACGACTCTGTAAGTTATCGTAACGACTCCTTTAGAAGTTATAACGACTTGCTCATTATAACGACTCTGTAAGTTATCGTAACGACTCTTCAGAAGTTAATGACTTGCTCATTATAACGACTCTGTAAGTTATCGTAACGACTTCTTCAGAAGTTATAACGACTTGCTCATTATAACGACTCTGTAAGTTATCGTAACGACTTCTTCAGAAGTTATAACGACTTGCTCATTATAACGACTCTGTAAGTCATCGTAACGACTTCTTCAGAAGTTATAACGACTTGCTCATTATAACGACTCTGTAAGTCATCGTAACGATTTCTTTAGAGAGTTGCATCGACTTGCTCGTCATAACGATTCTGTAAGTCATCGTAACGATTTCTTTAGAAAGGTTATAACGACTTGCTCGTCATAACGTTTCTATAAGTAAGCATAACGATTCTATTAGAAGTTATAACGACTTGGTTAAACGATTTCATAAGTTATCATAACGACTTCCTTTGAGATATAGCAATGTGTTACAACGATTCTATCAAGACTATCATAACGATTGCATAAGTCATGTTTCCATTAATAAATGTTTATCTTGATTTAAGATACGTTGAATAGTCAAAGTTGCATCACGTCTGTTTGACTGCCATGCATTTAATAAAGACTGAACGTAATCTCTGCATGGATACGGATCATATCTTCTATTCTCATGTATTCTCTGCATGCATCTTTTAGAACGATGAACTGTCACTACTATATTTGTGTCTATCTGCTCTAACGTTGATTGACATCTGGAGATAGTATAGCTGTCTACCTTTAAAGCTCAACCTGCAGAATCTTGAGGATGTACTATCCTACAACATTGGACACAGAAGAACTACAAGCCAACTCAGAAGATCTCTTCACTTTACGTGCTCCAAAGAACAAAAGACTGTCAACAGGAAGCTTCCACAAATCCTTCAGTCTAACGTACACCAAAGCTGTGAGACAACGGTCATCTCTCGTCCTTGTTCAATTGAAGATATAAATACAAGACGAAGTTCTGAAGATAACATATAGAAAAGCAAAAAGCATTATTTGAGATTCAAGAGAGACCAGAATTCTGTAGCTTGAAAATCTTCAAAATCTCTAGAGCCAGAAATTCATCCTTTGATCTTGGCTCTTAGCTCTCGTGCTGTGAGAAGAAAAATTAAGGAAGAGCTAGATCAGTTCTGAGAGAGTGCACTTTGTGTAGATCTTCGACTCTCAGTGCTTGTAGCTTCAGATTGAGTTTTGTAAAAGCTTGATCTAGGGGCTAGTCATTTCTTTCAAGACTATCTTGAGTTTTTCCCTTCGTGTGTGAAGGAAGACCTGGTGGTTTCCAGGGTGGTGTTTTTCCCTTCAGGAGTGAAGGAAGACCTGGTGGTACCAGGGTGTAGTGTTCCCTTCAGGAGTGAAGGAAGACCAGCTGAGCTGGGTGGTTGTTTTTGTCCATAGGGGGACTGTACCCTAGTTAGTGAATTCCTGAGGGTTGCTCAGGGCTGGACGTAGGACTCCTAAGAAGAGGAGATCCGAACCAGGATAAATCTGTGTGTTGTGTGCTTGTCTTCATTGTGTGATTGTTGTTTTTACTAACCATTGCTAATCTCTTTCAAGAACTCTTTATGTTGTTTGAGTTCAGGTTTTTATCAGGTAAATTTATTTAAAAACCCATTCACCCCCCCCCTCTGGGTTAGCCAACCGGGCAACATAACTAACACATTAAACATGCATTTAATCTTTCATAACACATCCAAAATTATATTTACCTTACTTCATCATGCACTTACATATCATAATCCCATACTTACTAATTGCTTTCGCATTACTTTCACATTCTCATGGCTTACACATATTCACATTCACTTGCACATAATCACATTGTCACATTGCTTTATCACATTCACATTTATTTCACATAAGTTGAGACACAACACAAACTACCACTAGAAGGACACATCACATATATTCACATACTTATCACCTAGGCAATACAATGATGATTGTTGTACTCTGTAGATTTTGATGATCACAAAAAAACTATTTCTATTTCATGTTAACAAGTGTCACAAACACTAATTAATTGACCCAAACATTTGATTCATATTCATGTAATTTGATGATCTAATTTGTGTGTTAAGTGTGCAGGAAAATAGTCCAAAAGTCGCACTTGAAGTGGACTTTACAAAGGCCAAGACCTGAAACAAGATTGATATTCTGGGCTATGCAGTAATACAAGGATCGGACGATTGATTCTATGAAATCGATCGACTGACTTGGAGCAGGGTTTTGATGCTCAAGAAACGCATTGAAGCAGACACAAAGTCGGACGACCGACTTGAAGACATCGATCGACCAACCTAGCCAGTATTGTCTGGCACTCGGATAGTCACAAAGTTGGTTGACCGACTTGGAAATTTCGAACGACCAATAAGTGCAATTTTCTTAAAGCAAAATAAGAAGAAGAAGAAGAAATGAGCTACATGGCTAAGTCTAGAATCGGTCGACCGACCCCAGAAGCGCAGTTTTCTATTGTGTCAGGATTCCTTCCAAGTTTGGATTTGGACGTGATTTTCTTGACATCTACGATCAAGATCAAGTCTTTGGCATGTAGGTATATAAGGGGAGGCCTACCCATATGTGAAGAGAACACACAACTCATTGAAGAACAAATCTTTTGCACCCGGCTAGGTTAACGGTGAACCAATGAACCAGAGTTCCTCAAGGATTTTTATTCGAGGTTTGCTGCATGAAGTCAAAGCCTTGGATGTCCAAAACATTGTGCAACCATAGTACTACGTCCAAGAAGGCTTGTTCAAGCATATGTGTTCTTCTCCGACATTTCTCAACAACACTAAGACCAGAGATTTCTGAACTATGAATTTCTTATTCCTTTCGCTTCTTCTTGAGTTGAGAAACTTCACACAAACGTTTTTCTACATATTTCTTGTGTGAGAGGGTGTGCTCGGTTTGTGAGCACGTGGTTGGTGTGTGGTGCGTGCATGTACACACACCAGGTGATGTTATCCCTGGAAACGAGTGGGGTTGTGGTTGTCCTCGAAAACAACACTGTGTAGTGAGGGTTTGTAACGTGTACCTAGGAAACAAGCTAGTGAAAATTCTCTCGGGAGTGTGGGGTAGTGGACGTAGGTGCACACGTGGTGTGTTTTCCAAACCACTCTAAATCCTGCGTGTATATGTGGTTTGATATCCTTTTCTCCTATCTCCATTCTACGTACATTAGGATAATTGGTATCACTATTTAATTATTATTTTCCACTGTGCATCTCACTTAGTAGATTTTCTTAATTAATTTAGTCTATTCTGTGTAAAAGAAAATTTATTTTGGCGAAAACCAATTCACCCCTCCCCTCTTGGTTGATCATCGCATATACGTTCATTTATTTTTCTCTTCAATTGGTATCAAAGCAGGGCTCTTGATATTAGAGTGATCCTATATGCGATGGCCAATCAAAGATTTGTGCTTGAAGGTCATTTTGTCCACTGTCCACCATATTTTGATGGTAGCAATACTCTTATTAGAAAAATCGTATGCACATCTTTCTCAGAGCTCAGTACTATGAGATCTGAAAAGTTGTGAGTAACGGTCCATACACGCTACCAGAGGATGAGGGAAAGTGGACAAAGGATAATATTAAAAAATCCCAAATTAACATTAGTGCCATGAATATAATATAATGTGCAATACACCCTGATGAATATTCTTGTGTCTCTATGTGCAGCTCAGCAAAGGAGATGTGGGACAAATTGAAGCTAATCTATGAAGACACTTCAGAAGTCAAAGAGACTAAAGCAAACATCCTGATCCATGAGCATGAGATGTTCAAGATGAGCCTGGTGGAGTCAATTTCTGATCTGTTAACTAGGCTCTCCAAGATCACAAATGGACCGAAGGCACTTGGCAAGAATTACACGGACACAGAAATAGTCCATAAAATTTTGAGATCCCTCTCACCGGTGTAACACAATAAGGTTACGGTCATTGAAGACTCTAAGAACCTGTCAAGCCTCATTGTGGAGAAGTTGATTGGGAGTCTCATGGCTTATGAGATCAATCTGAAACATAAGGAGGTCGAGCAACCCATGATTAAGCTAATGGATGTAGTACCCAAGGCAAGGAAATCCATGGCATACAGTTCTGAAGAAAATTCCCCAAGTGAAGATGTAGAGGAAGTGGCCAAGCTAGCTCGTAGCTTCAGAAAATTCCTGAGAAAGAAAAAGCCACACTATGCAACACCTTCCAAGGACTACAAAGGCAAAAACAAGGAAGGAGAGTTAGCAAAAAGGAGTTGATTTTCTATGAACGCCAAGGCATAGGACACATGAAATCCAAGTGCCTAGGATTTCTAAAAATGCAGAACCAAGTCAAAGCAAAGAAGCCCAAAGCCATGGTTGCCACATGGAGTGACTCTACCAGTCATCCTCTGAGGTTGAAGAATCCAAGAAGGAAGAGTGCGGTCTCATGTCTATTGAGGATGAATCTTCCAAGGTAAACTCTGATCGTGAATCTTTTACCTGCATGAAAAATACAGAAATGTCAAAAAGGAAAAAAAAAGGACTGAAAAAGAAAATTGATGATATTTTGCACAATGAATATTCTTGTGAATCATGTGATTTGTTGAATGTTCAATGCAATGTCCTTCAAGATAAAAATGAAATCATAGTAAAATTTCATTGTATGAGGAAGAAATGGATTGCAAAGCTCATGATAATGGTTTTCCAAAAAAAAATAACATGCTTGAAAAGAAAACATTTTCTTGAAATCTGAAAAATGAAGAACTGAAAAATCAAGTTAATGTGCTTAAAGAAAATGCTAAAGTTTCTGAAAATTCAGTTAAAAATTATATGAAACAATTGATGATTTGAATTCCACTATTTCTAGACTCATGAAAGAAAAAAAAGTTGAATGAAGTGCTTAATGTCAAGTGAACACAAATAAACATGGTCTAGGTTATTCACCTAATAAAACTAAGTCCCTTAAGTCTAAAATGAAAACATCTTTTGTTTATGCTTCCAACATTCCAACACATCTCATGCTAAACCCAAATAGAAAAAGGCTCAATTAAATCCTCATGTTAAGAATCATGTGCAACCTAAGAAAACAATTCATGTGAAAGGAAATAAATATGTTGCACCCAATGTTATTTGTGTTGAACCACTCTTATATTTTACCCTTATATTTTGGTGATAACAAAATGTATGATTAATTAATATTATTAAATAAATTTAATATCATATTTTTCAAATAAATATAAATTTATGGAATTATCGCTATGTGTTGTGCACTAAAATGCTAAATCGATGTTTATTCAATATACATCGATTTCTGTTCAAAGTGCCACATCGATTTCACTAACAACGATTTGATAAGTTACACAATGATTTGATCGTGTAACGATTCGTTAAGTGAAACAACGATTTGGTCGCTGTAACGATTCGGTAAGTGAAACAACAATTTGATCGCTATAACGATTCGTTACAACTTAAACATCAATTTGGTAAGAGAAACATCGATTTGCCTCTCACATCGATTCGATAAGTGAAACATCGATTTTGTCCAAACATCGACTTCAAGTAAACATTGATTTTCTCTATACTCAGATCTTTCAAAAATGTTTGGCGCCTAATGAAAAGTCAAAAATGTCTCTGACAAAAGATTTTCTTTTATCTCTCTAGATCTCTTCTCTCCTGTCAGACAAAAAGGTGGTCACTTACTACTTATGGGAGAAAACATGAAGCATAGAGGTATGTGAGCTTTTTGACAGAAACACTGTTTTAGCTAAACACTTCTTCTATGCTTACAGACCTCGTAGACCACCAAGTGGCTGACAATCTGAAGAAGAAAAAGAATAGAAAGATCATCAACGACTAGAAGAGCTCCAACGGATCTCTTCTACGGATCTATTCAAAAGCCTCTCATATAAAAATGAAGCAAGGCTGAAGAAAAGGAGAGCTTTCCTAAAAATCTTTGAAGGAGTGTACATCCTGTGAAGAACCAATACTCCACATACACTCAAGGGAAAAGAGAGAAAGAGCCCGAGCCAAGAAGAAGTGTTCAAGCATCTGAAGTCTTCAAGCTTCAAGCTCCTTCTCCTCTCTTCACTCTTTATGTGTGCATCTTTGTAATCTGGGGGAGAGAGTTTTCGCTGAGAGTTCTTTTAGTTGGTTTTCATTTATTCCAACTCTCAGCTTTGTTCTTTCTTTTCTAAGAAAGACTTCTGTCCAGCTGTAGGACTATACAGTGTAGAACCTAGCTAGGGGTTTGTGTCTAGCAGAACCGCACTGGGATTTGTACCAGGAGGTTGGCTTCATGACCTGTAAGAGAAGTGGGCTGCCTTCTTGCCCGGAAAGAGAAGAAGACCAGCTGGGTGCTGGGTGTTGTATTGTCCTTGAAGGGGACTGTACCCTTGGTTAGTAAAACCCAAGAGGTTGCTTGGGGACTGGACGTAGGACTTTCATGTGGGAAGGGCCGAACCAGGATAAATCCCTTGTGTTATTTGTGTGATTGTTTATTTGCTTCCGCACTATTACTCTTTATCACACTAAACTAACCAAACTTTCAAGTGATAATTTTTTGTGTTTAAGTTTCTGTTTCAGATTTCAGAAAAACTATTCACCCCCCCTCTAGGTTAGCTTGCTGCCGTACCAAAAGGGCCAACAAGTGGTATCAGAGCGAGGTTCTCTGATCAATCAAGAAGATCTAACGATCTTAGAGAAGATCCATGGCAGCTCAAGGATATGCTGAAGGTCAATCAGTCACCAGACCTCCATTCTTTGATGGAGAGGACTACCAATATTGGAAGATGAGAATGGAATGCTTCATTCGAGGCACAGACTTTGATCTGTGGCAGGTAATCGAGGTAGGTGATTATGTTATGTTCCTGTTCCAGGCACTACTGCCATTACAACAGTAGATAAAAGTAAATTATCTTTAAACTTTAAAGCTAAGAACTACTTAGTTGTGCATTATCTAAAGAGAATTTAGTAGAGTATCTGCATGTAAATCAGCTAAGGAAATATGGGATAAACTGCAGATAACTTATGAAGGAACAGATAAAGTAAAACAAACTAGGATAGATATTCTTGTCTCACAATATGAGCAATTTAAAATGCTTCCAAACGAAAATATCACTCAGATGTATAATAGATTTTCGAGCATAGTAGTTGGTCTGAGTTCTCTTAGTAAAAATTTTTCTGATGATGAGGAAACTGTTAGAAAGATACTTAGGTCATTAACTCTTTCATGGACACTTAAAGTAACTACTATTGAAGAAGCCCATGACTTAACCAAACTTTCTATTGATAACTTAATAGGTTCCTCATGGCACATGAAATAATATGGAGCGACTATCTGAAAGCTCATCAAAGAAAAAATGTACTAATACTCTTAAAGTTGCAGCTGCTCCTTCTACTTCTTCTTCTTCTAGTTCCAAAAATGCAGATTCTGAAGACAGTGACATAGATGAAGTACTATCCAAGCTTCATAAAATTCTCAAGAAGAAGAAAAATGGATCAAGAAGGATTCAAAAGAAAGAGAGAAAAGAAAAAGAAACCAGTGCTATGAATGCAGAAAACCTGAGACATCTAAGACCAGATTGTCCTAAACTAAAGAAGACTGGTCAACAGAAAAGACCAAAAAGAAGCACAAGAAATTCAAAAGAAAAGCCATGGCGACTACTTGGGAAAATGAAGAGGCCGAAGCTCAGAATCATCAAGCTCAGAGTCGGAGAACGAGCAGGTAAGCCTAGCCCTAATGGTAGGACTAGATGAGGTACATTCTAACTCATCTTTTAATTCTGACACAGATTCAGAATCTGAAGACTTAGAAGAAGTCTTTAATAAACTATATGAAAAACATAAGGGTGTTATAAAAGAATTAAAAAAATCTGAAAAAAACAACACTATTGCTTGGAAACACCAATTCTGATCTTAAATAATAATTGGAGCAACTAGAAAAACAATTAAAGGACAGTAAAGATAATAATTATCTTTAAATGAAGATTTGAAAAGCAAGAATAATGAGAAGTTAGAGTTAGAAGAAAAATTAAAATTCTAACTTAAGAAAATCTCTATTTAAAGAATCTTAGAAAATTAACTAGAGGGAAAACATCTTAGCCCTATGCTTAAAAGGGTCAAAATTTGGAAATAATAAACAAGGGCTGGATACATACCTCTGGAAAAAGAAAAACAAGCCATAATTCTAGGAAAATATCCTTTGCCAAAATTTGTAAAAGAAACCAAAATGTCTCAGAAAAAGGCCCCTAAAATGAACAAGCTTTATCAAACGAAAATGTTTCTAAAAATTATGTTCTAAACAGAATCATAAAAATAATAAGAACTGCAAATAGATTATATTCATTGTTGTTCTCATTGCAATAAATTAGGACACATAGTAAACACCTGCAACAAGGCACCAGTATGGATCCCGAAAGAATATTTTATGCATCTAACCATGAAGGACCCAAAAGATTTGGGTACCTACTTCTGAGTAGTTTATTTGTAGGATAGCCTTGGAGCATCAGGATCAAGGATGCTCAAGGCATTGGTGACTGCCAGCTCTTCATCCAACTCATATTGTGAAGAGGGAGTAGTCATTTATTTATTTTAAAATTTCAGTATTACTAATAACTATTTGCAAGTCTCATTCAGGTGGAATCTCTCATTCAGGGGGAGCACAGACTAAGGGGAGATTTTCTTTAATGTCAATCATTGTTGAACCCTTAATGGTAAGAATTTTCACAAAGGGACAGAATGCATGTAAGATCCTTCCTTTTTGGTTAGGACAAAAGGGGGAGAGTTTGCATAGTATGTATTATCTATGCATTTTCTGTATTTTCTATGTGTTAAGTATTTTGTCATAAAATTCTCATAAATTTTGTCATCACCAAAAAGGGGGAGATATTGAACCACTCTATATTTTACCCTTTATTTTGGTGATAAAAAAAATTATGATATTATTAATATTATTAAATAAATTTAATATCATGTTTTCCTAATAAATAAAATTTATGGAATTATCGCTGTGTGTTGTGCACTAAAATGCTAAATCATGTTTATTCAATATACATCGATTTCTGTTCAAAGTGCCACATCGATTTCACTAACAACGATTTGATAAGTTACACAATGATTTGATCATGTAACGATTCGTTAAGTGAAACAACGATTTGGTCGCTGCAACGATCGGTAAGTGAAACAACGATTTGATCGCTATAACGATTCATTACAACTTAAACATCAATTTGGTAAGAGAAACATCGATTTGCCTCTCACATTATTCGATAAGTGAAACATCGATTTTGTCCAAACATCGATTTGGTAAGAGAAACATCGATTTGCCTCTCACATCTATTCGATAAGTGAAACATCGATTTTGTCCAAACATCGACTTCAAGTAAACATCGATTTTCTCTATACTCAGATCTTTCAAATATGTTTGGCACCTAATGAAAAGTCAAAACTGTCTCTGACAGAAGATTTTCTTTTATCTCTCTAGATCTCTTCTCTCCTGTCAGACAAAAAGGTGTCACTTACTACTTCTGGGAGAAAACATGAAGCATAGAGGTATGTGAGCTTTTGACAAAAACACTGTTTTAGCTAAACACTTTCTTCTATGCTTACAGACCTCGTAGACCACCAAGTGGCTGACAATCTGAAGAAGAAAAGAATAGAAAGATCAGCAACGACTAGAAGAGCTCCAACGGATCTCTTCAACGGATCTATTCAAAAGTCTCTCATATAAAAATGAAGCAAGGCTGAAGAAAAGGAGAGCTTTTCTGAAAATCTTTGAAGGAGTGTACATCCTGTGAAGAACCAAACTCCACATACACTTAATGGAAAAGAGAGAAAGAGCTCGAGCCAAGAAGAAGTGCTCAAGCATCTGAAGTCTTCAAGCTTCAAGCTCCTTCTCCTCTCTTCACTCTCTCTGTGTGCATCTTTGTAATATGGGGGAGAGAGTCTTTTCGCTGAGAGTTCTTTTAGTTGGTTTTCATTTGTTCCAACGCTCAGCTTTGTTCTTTCTTTTCTAAGAAAGACTTCTGTCTAGCTGTAGGACTATATACAGTGTAGAACCCAGCTAGGAGTTTGTGTCTAGCAGAACTGCACTGGGGTTTGTACCAAGAGGTTGGCTTCTTGACCTGTAAGAGAAGTGGGCTGCCTTCTTGCCCAGGAAAGAGAGAAGACCAGCTGGGGTGCTGGGTGTTGTATTGTCCTTGAGGGGGACTGTACCCTTGGTTAGTAAAATCCCAGAAGTTGCTTGGAGACTGGACGTAGGACTTCCATGTGGGAAGGGCCGAACCAGGATAAATCCCTTGTGTTATTTGTGTGATTTTTATTTGCTTCCGCACTGCTACTCTTTATCACACTAAACTAACCAAACTTTCAAGTGATAATTTTCTGTGTTTAAGTTTATGTTTCAGATTTCAGAAAACCTATTCACCCCCCTCTAGGTTAGCTTGCTGCCGTACCAAAAGGGCTAACAATTTGTAGGCCACAACCTACACAAAGCACTTCTAATGTTGCATGTTATTCTGTGGTAGGCATGGTCATGTGAACTATAATTGTTTCCTAAAAGAAAAACATGCAGAAACTCAGTCTTGTGTGGATTAGGAAGGATCTATTGCCTTCCCAGACTAACACTGTTGGACCCAAAACTATTTGGGTACCCAAAAAATCCACTTGAGAATTGTGGTTGCAGGTGTCTTGAAAAATTGGAGTTGGAGCATCAATGTAGAATTCAAAGCACTAGTATTATTCTGTGAGTATCATGCAATTTTGTTTTTGCGCCTTCAAAGTAAGACATGAATACTCTTTTTTATTTTATTGTTTATTTCAGTTGGTAGCATGAATGGCATCATTGTTTACTCATTGAAATTTTGATGAACATCTAAAAAAATAAAAACAAATGATGAAAAATGGAAAAAAACATAGATTAGAGTCTCTTGCATGCTTTTGACTATATGTCTATCATGTGTGCTGCATGTAAAGTATATGTAAAACACATTCCTTTACTCTTTCTATGGCCTCACTCCCTTGTCACGTTTACTACATTGGCTTGAAACTTAGTGTAAATTCATGTTATCAATAAGGGACTTAATTATTTGATATGTGCATACACGAGGGAGCTAAATAGTTATTTATTTAACTTGATTCTCAAAATACATTTGAAATTAAGTCCAATACACTTATGCACTTGATTATGATTATTGAATATCACTTTGATGATAGGTGGAAATTTTTTTCTTAATACTTTGAAATGCTTTAAATCCACCTAATTTGTAGTAACTCGTGAGGAAAAAGTTACATGTCTCAAATTGAAAGGGGAAATGAACTTAGTAATTGGGTCTCTCCATTGAACAAGTGAGGAGCCTCGCATCAAATGGCGATACTTTACTCAAAAGTGAAAGAAAAAGAAAAGAAACAAAAAAAATTGATATCAATTGCTTTCAAAATAATAATTAAAAAGGGACAAACTGATAGCTACTAAAAATCGAAGGTCTATCATGCATGAGTAAGATTGAGAGTATTCAATCATATCTTAATTGGAATTTATATCTATCCTCATGTGTGTTGCCTATTAATCATATCTCACACAACACTTTTTTATGGTTTTTAATTTTGAGTGTGTCTTGCAAACTTGATTAAATACATGAGCTATATTATGGCTACTTAGTGCATGCACTTCGTCATCCACTCTTTAGTGACATCTTCATATATCCACTTTGTTCTTGAGCCAAATGCATTTCTTTTCTTTATTACCACCCACTTTTTGATGCTATCAAAAAGGGGAGAGAATATTTAGATATATAGATTTTATACTCTAGTTTGGGGGAGAGTAAGAAGTGTTGTTATGAGGGGAGTTTTACGTGACTATGATTGCTTGCTTGCATGCATTTGTGTTTATGTAAAAAAACAAAACAAAACAAAACAAAAAATGGAACAACAAATTGAAATCTAAAATCAAATGTTGTTTTTGTGTGAAAGTTTTATAAGTGTTTTGTCATCATCAAAAAAGGGGGATTGTTGTACTCTGTAGATTTTGATGATCACAAAAAGATTATTTCTATTTCATGTTGACAAGTGTCACAAACACTAATTGATTGACCCAAGCATTTGATTCATATTCATGTAATTTGATGGTCTAATTTGTGTGTTAAGTGTGCAGAAAAATAGTCCAAAAGTCGCACTTGAAGTGAACTTTACAAAGGCCAAGACTTGGAACAAGATTGATTTCTGGGCTGTGCAGTAATAAAAGGATTGGTCGACTGACTTGGTGCAGGGTTTTGATGCTCAAAAAACACATTGAAGCAGACACAAAGTCGGATGACCGACTTGAAGACATCGATGGACCGACCTAGCCAGTACTATCTAGCACTGGGACAGTCACAAAGTTGGTCTACCGAGTTGGAAATTTCGAACGACCGATAAATGCAGTTTTCTTTAAGCAGAAGAAGAAGAAGAAGAAGTGAGCTAATGGCTAAGTCCAGAATCGATCGACCTACCTAGAGAAATCAGTCGATTGACCTCGAAGTGCAGTTTCCTATTGTGTTAGGATTCCTTTCAAGTTTGGATTTGGACGTGACTTTCTTGTCATCTACAGCCAAGATCAAGTCTTTGGCACGTAGGTATATAAAGGGAGGCTTGCCCATATGTTAAGAGAACACACAACTCATTGGAGAACGAATATTTTGCACCTGGCTAGGTCAATGACGAACCAATAAACCAAAGTTCCTCTAGGAGATTTTCCTTGAGGTTTGCTATGTGAAGTCAAAGCCTTGGATGTCCAGAACATTGTGCAACCATAGTACCACGTCTAGGAAGGCTTGTGTAAGCATCTATGTTCTTCTCTGACGTTTGTCAACAACACCAAGACAGATATTTCTGAACTATGAATTTCTTATTCTTTTCTTTTGTTCTTGGGTTGAGAAACTTCACACAAACATTTTTTTACATATTTCTTGTGTGAGAGGGTGTGCTTGGTTTGTGAGCACGTGGTTGGTGTGTGGTGCGTGCGGGTGCACACACAGGGTGATCTTGTCCCAGGAAATGAGTGGGGTTGTGGTTGTCACGTTCCGAGAATTACGCAGCGGATATTATTGATTAATTAAAGTCGATATCCCAAGACGTGAACAGTCGGCAAATAAGCCTCTAGCTAGCTCGCACTAAATGTATAACAACATACATCATCATAGGGCCCATATGTTGAACTCAATATAAATTGTATTCAAATCTCAACTCTTTGTATTCAAATGGAAACTTGTACAGGACTAAGACTCAATAAAAGCAAAAGTACATAATACCTCACTTCCTACTACATTGTTCTAACACTCAAAATAAACTACTATAGATAGACTCATGTTTGGAACACTCTTCACTCAGACGCATTCCCATCCTCATCTTGCTCTTCCTCTTGAACTTCATAGTCACCTAGATTGGGTAAAAGTAGAGGATGAGCAAACTAGCCCAGTAGGATTTATATCTCAATGTGTGGGCATTGATATAAGTGATTAACATTTTAGAACTAGGCAAGTACGATGAATGATATGCAAGTACGAATAAAACTCTTTACAACATGATATATAAAATAGGCTAGAGAGAGTGATTATGATAGAACCAGATTTGTGAACAAGATGACAAGATAGAACTAGTAATAGATCACTTTGTACAAGCACGCGAGATTTCACATGATGTCAAGAACGCAAGATATCACTAATTGCATTTAATGCAGGATGGCCATATCACGTAAGCAAGCAAGCAAGATTGTACGAGCACGATCAAGTAACACTAATCAGGCACGTAGACCCTAATGTACACCAAGGAAAGATCCACCAAGAATGCACACTAGGACACGTGTATGTGGTTATTGTATCTATCATTCAACAAGCAAGCAAGACTCCCAGTGCAGATGCAACGCCAGTAATCATTATACCCCATGGTTAACAGTATATCTATGACTCACCGTCATTGGGGCTAGATTGGAGCCCTTGGACACACGCCGTGCCCTGTCAGCATCTCATGTAAATTTTTAAATGTAGATACCCACAGTCATTAATAATGGCCAATGAGAGTTCAATAAGTAAGCATGTGTAATGTCATGTTCATGATGATGATGGGAACAAGTAATAAGTAATTGAACATGATTTCATGATAACAATGGTCAAGAGATAATTCGGAGCATAACAGTACGATTTGTACTTTGGTTAAATCTTTACATTAATGGCTTTAGTCTAGATTGTCAATCACACTCACGAGAACAAGAAGAGAAAGGAAGTGCACGCTATCTCCAGGGAACTTCAATGGTACAACCAACTCATCGGCCATGTGGGAATCCATGGTCAGAGGAGATTTACGGAGGCCTTGGTGAAAAGGTCGCTAGTCTACCGATTCGGAATGACCGGTAGAGAGTTTCCAATTTCCAAGAAAGGGCTACCTAACAGTGCTAGTGTGTAGTGCAGTACGCGTGTCTCAATTCACAAACCATCGGTCTCAAACTCGCAGGAAGCACTTAACAATATAACATGGAATAAAACTATGCACTTTAACTAATCATGGTTTGCAAGATTTTATGATAACCCTTATCATTTAAACATGGTAGAACAGTAGGAAGATTAATCATAAGTAGCACGAATGGATC